>JAPMOB010206331.1:43493-76245 GCA_029875015.1 Lepomis gibbosus | reverse complement strand
TATATATATATATATATATATATATATATAAAACGCCTTAGAACAGTTCCACATAATTTATAGGACAAAAGGAAACAGGTGTATTACCAGAATGAGACAATCCATGCATTTTTTCACATGAACATCAGAAATACTCTCAGGCCTTTTTTTCTGAAGGGACATATCCTCGAGTGTCTTTATGTATTGACACAGTTCCTCGGCCTGTCGTCACGTTCTCAGTCACAACTTTTAAGTATCTGTATGTATACACACACACACAACTGTTTGGACACTTTGAAGGACTTATTAACACTATATTCTTTAAGATCCTTAATGTTGAACTTCACTCTAAACATACACCAATGAATTAAGCTGCTCTTCTCATAACATGGACTACCTGAACATGACCATGAACATTTTTTATCATGTAGACCTTTCATTTCAGACCCCTCAGCAGTTATGTTCTCCACTCCATGCAGCTTCAATTAATAATACATATAATTATAAGGTGAAAGCAAGAAAGCTGAGGGAAGGCTTTTTGGAAACATTGTGCATTTTTTTGAGTTTCATCTCAATTATATCTCAGCCCATCAAGTGAACATGCTGATTAAACATTCCAATGGAAGTTTAAAAAAGATGAAACGTCGCTTATGGTGGGTTTGAATTCATATGGAAAATGTTGTTTGGTGTTTGTATGAGTGAAAAGAGCAAGAAGTGAAACATGCCACGCATTAATTTTTATTATTATTATTTTATTATTTCAGATTTACTACTGTGCATTAGCTTGCTATCCCTTGTCATTATTACCAGAATTTGATATTTTTGTTGTAATGTGTTTGTTTCACCCTAGTTCCTAAAAATCAATTGATAAGAAGGATATTGTGTGTTCAGTGTCTCAAAGTGGTTTCTTGTCTGCCTTGTAAAAGTGATGGTGGGGTAAGTGCTGTAAAAATTGGTGTTTTGACAAGGTGGTTGTTGAACAAATTGTGGTGGTAATTGGTTTTGCACTGTTACATTGATATGCACTAACAGAAGAGAAACATACCTCATTTTATACAGAACATAAATTGTGCAAGAGTGCGATTGTTCTTTGGGTACCTTTTAAAAACTGAATAATGGCCAAACCAGGTAGCTGGTAGTAGCTTAAGCCAGCTGAATATTATTCATTTGTAAAAGTATGAAAGGGCTGTTTAAATGTTTTGGCTTAAAATGAACAAGTACATTTGTTAAAAAATAGTACCACGTCAACAGAACTTGCTGCAATTTGATATATTCAGGTTAGTGGTGCACCTACACCAGACAAAGGTCTGAGTACCAGCGCACAGCTCACAGTTGATGAGGAAGATATGAATTACAACAGCAGAGAGATGGATGCCATTTGAATTGTCTAAAAGAAGTGTTTTTTTCTACAAAGTAGAAAATATGTAGACACTGGTACTCAATCCAGTTTGTAGGTGCACCCCTAATTCAGGTCGTTATTTTGCACAGTCCAGAGTTCATCGTTTAACTACACAACTTTTCAATAAGCTCAAACGTTTACAAACAAAACAGGGGGAAAAGGCTGCTTTATAAGGCTTGAGCGTTGTCATCTGTGTAGCAGACAGGAAATGTTCATTCTTGTTGTATGGGACACACATCCAGACTGCTGAACAATCTAAAGGGAGACGTTTTCTTTTAATGCAATATCAAACTCCCAGATTTTACTTTGTGGTGCATGTATAGTGTGGACTGAAACGTTAGGCAGAGTAAAAAGAAATTATTAACTTCCCCAACAATATAATTTCTGTACGACCCATTATATTTATATTTCACATGAAACATACAAGCGAAAGGAAGGTGTTTGTGAATATGGGAGGTTACTCATTTGTGTTGATTTTAATGTTCATCTATTTACATAAATGACCAAATAATGTATGTAGCCTTTCACATTACAGTCACATAATGTATGTGGTGATATATATATATAACAAAATGCCTTACAGACGAGGGACATTCAACCTGATTAGAAGTACCAGGATAATAAAAGACTAAGATCAGTATTTGGCTTGTTGTTGTTATCTCCAATTACTTTGAAGACAGCCTGTTATGTTTGATCACATCGATCTTCTATAAAATGTATGAAGCATAAACTCAAAAATTTAGTAGTTAAACCAACTGCTTCCATTTCCTGTTCCTATTATGTGAACCACTATCAGGATACAGCCTGATGACTTATTTCCTTTATTTTATAGACAGACACAGAACAAGTCAAATGGATGTTGCAGACAAAGCTTAGAATTCTTCTAAAACTTTCCAAAATTACTTGAAGATAGTTACTCATATAAACACACATTGAAGAAAATCTAAAAATCTGTTATGACTGGAACTTTATTCTTCATGGGATTGCTGTGCTGAATTTCCAGTAACATTCAACATGATAAAAGAGGGTCTAGGACAAAGTTATGCAGGTTTTTGATTACCTATAAATTACCTAAGAGATAGAAAAAGTATTCTCACAACAATTTAAGGGGCTTTTAGGCAATTAATTACCATCACTTTACATGGACTTTAAAACCCAGTCAAACATCAAAGTTTTTTCCGAAATATATCAGCCAATCCACAGGTGTGAAAGAAGGCTCCCCAAGGGGGGACTGCCACTACTTTCAGCGCTGGAGAAGAGACTAGTTTGCCAACCAGAAAAAGCAGATGCCACTGGGGCTCCTAGATCTTTCCTAGGGGCCCCAGGCCCTCAGATTAACTGTCATTTGATGACTTGTACCATGAAAGCACAGCATAAAGAGGACAAACATTATCCTAAACTTGTGGCACTGTGTTGCCCTCAAGTTATTAGACCATAAATGTAAATTACCAGCCAAAATAACAAACAAACCAGGCAGTATATTTCCAGTATAATAGTGTTTTTTGGCTCTTTCAAATGATGAAGCCAATCTGTATGATATACTTGGTACTGGATGGGAGACAGTTTAAATCCAATAGGTGGGAGATGGGGGTGATCTTCACCCCAGGCCCCCGTAATAGGTCAATCTGGCCATGTCTGGAGACACAGGCTACTACAACAATCAGCACAACTCACTCTTACCAATTTTCTGTAGTTTAATCAAGCTTTATCAACCAATTCTAACAGATGTGTGGGTAAAGAGTGTGCGGCAGTCAAAGAACATGCAGTAAAGATCTGGATGTCTTGATCAAACTATAAAAAAGTACAATAAATAAAAGAAATGAATTAAAAAGAAATATGGAGGCTTAAGGTGATGGTTTAGTAGTCACAGCTGACACAATACCTGCTCCACTTTCGTGTCAACGGGTTATAGTTTAAATCGAAGTGCAGACTTCATGGTGTGCACCACCTCTTTCCAACTCTTTCTATATGCTGCCAACAAAGCACTTGCTGCTTGTATCACAGGGTTAAAGGGGCCACACAGAGCCTGCCCAAATATGGTGTGATCACATTTGCAGAATCATGGAAATAACAATGCTGAACATAAAAACATTGAATAATGGTCCTTCAGGGACTCAGACACCACTGAACACCCTGCAGTAACAGACTTCCATCAGTTTTTATTTTAGACACCGGCCTGTACATAATTCAACTTATGAGAGGTATTTTTGCTAAAATGCAGGCTAGTTTACAGTGACATTGTTTTAGCAAATGAAAACTAATCTTTACAAAACAGCACTTCCACGTCAAGTATGACTTACGTTATCTGTTTCCTCACAGAGAAACATCCAAATGCGTGAATGATCCTCACTTTATGAGCTCTATTATACACTAAAATAAGACATAGTGCACAGGAAAACTGAGTGCAACACTAGGCTACTGAAAATGTACATACAACACTCAATTAGAGGAGAAGATGGTAACATCACTTGAAAACTTGTTACAAAGACCTAGGGGCTGTACAATATCTTCAAAAAATAAAATGTGTGCTCAGGGTGTTAATGGTAACAGCAGAACTGTCAGGAAAACCCTACAAGGAGGTAAACACTAAACTTAAAAAATAGTGTGATCAACCTCATGGCTACAAATGTGCCACCTAAAACTGTTGACATTCTAAAAATAAAGAGTTCAGAAAAGCCTTCAAATTCCCAGGTGCTGTAATGTGGCAGAATTTGATTACAGCTAGAACTGCCGCTGCGTTCCTTTGTAGGGCTTGAATCCACCCACGTTGCCACCACTAGGAATGGAGTTGTTGGTGATCTGTACAATTCGATTGAGCCCAGACGAAGAGTGACTGCAGAAAGATAAACAAAGTCTAAGACGACTGACAACAGGGGCATGCTATACAGTTTTGTCATCATTCTTTTGAAAATTTGTTGTACCTGGAAGGAGCCATCAAGCTGCCCCGGGTGTCTCCCATCCTGCGATTATCAGGGAAACCCCTCTCCTGGGAACTTGATCCACCATGCCACTCCTTCCTCAGGCCCTGCTCCCTGCCGTGACGTTCCACCACGACCTGGCGGCCAGAACTGAAAGGCTGAAGAGACAGAAGAGGTTTGGAGTCAGGAGCAAGTATTCTATAAATTGAGACTGAAACTTTGTTAAAACCTATGGACGTGGTAAAAGATGACTAAATTTACATGTTAAAAAAAAAAACTAAAAACTTAATTTTGCAGACCAAACATTTCTATAAAAACTGCCAAATTATGAAGATCCTTTTCATTTATACAGATGTTTTTTTAAATAATAAATTAGTCATTGAATAAACAGGGGAAAAAGTGAATAATGCTATTTACAAATTCACAGCTTAACATGTCTTCAAACTGATTGTTTTATGACTAACAATTGAAAAGCCATAATGCATTAAACTCAAAATGAGAGAAAAAACACAAATCGTCATAAGACAGTTCATAATTTGATTCATAAATGTCCAACAATGACTCGCTGACCAAACCTGAAGTCAATTCCCTTTCTGTCGACTGACTAAATCAATTACACTTTGTGTTTTTATAAACATTTTACAATAACAATATTTTTTGCATGACCTGTCAATATGATGCACCAGTACTACAGGAGGGCCAAAGAAATGCATTGTGTAACTCTTATTATTCGGCAGTAAACTAACCTGATCACTCATCACCATGGGTCTTCCTCCATCTCGATCATTAAAGCTGCTCCTTCCACGGCTGGTCGTGGAACCTCCTCTAAGAGTAGGGCCTGTACCATCTCTGCCTGATCGCTCTGCACGCATGCGCATAGGTCCTCTGCTCAACCCAGCATTACTGCAGGCAACAAATTTAAAAAAGAAAACGAGAAAAAAGTTTTAAAAACTGCCAATACTTCTCATTTGAAAACTGCATTTTGCTCCTTTTTTTTTTACCGTATATCTCCCTTGTTGGAGTTTATCCCGCCATCATTCTTCCATCCATGTCCTCCATCCCTAGGTGAGCGGTTGTGTGTCAAAGCTGGTATTGTGGCTCTGGCTCCCATAGGGCGATCATGCATGGGCACTGGCCGTCTCTCGTCTCTGTCCCTGCGGTCGGTGTCCCGGAGTTCGGTGCGTGGAGGAGGTGGCGGCGGCTCAGCTCTGCGGACTGTTTCAAAGTTCTTGGGGTAGCGCTCAAAGCCAGAGCCCTCTCTGTGAGGACCAGGGCGACTCTTCTTAACCTCAGGCTCACCGTCAAACCTGTTACGTCTAAGCAAAGACCAAAACGAGATTAGTCACATCACAAAAATTTATATTAGCAAGAACTGTTACCATGTGGACAGAAGAATACAAGCATTAGTTAAATGTCTTGCTCAGGGACACATTGGTGGACATGTCACAGTGGGGAATTGAATCTAGGTCTCTCACACCAAAGACATGTCTTATTCCACTGCTCCATCCCCCCCCCCAATCTGTACCTGTCATACGTGTTGGGCTGCTCAGCAGCAGCCTCTGGAAAGCGACCCCTCTCTCGGGGAGTAAAGTTTGAAAAGCGGTTCTGCTGCCGGTTGTAGTTTGAGCCTTGGTTCAAACGGACATCGGTCTCAGACTGCATCTTCTTGTTGCCATTCCAATAGGGATCGTCCCTCCGGCTGAAACAGACAATACAGACATACCTCGTGAGTTGTTAGCTTGTAAGCTAGTCACTATTGGACAGAACAGTTGAAAGGAAGTCAATGGAAGTCACTGTAAAGTCTCAGTAGTCCAAAAAGAATCTACAATATGATTTTAATCAAATTTAACATACTGACACAAAACTGCAATTAGTTTTGGTACCTAAATTGAAACTGATAAAAATTACTTATAAGAAAATGATGGATATCTATTATTTCCCCAGTGCCAATTTTGACCCACATTAGGCCCTAGCCATGTGTTTTAGACCCTACCAGGCAGCTTCCCTTTCTATGAGCCTGGTAGTTACTTGAGTTGAGAAATCATGGTAAAGGCTCCCTAATGATAAAAATTGTTTTCTCGTAGGCAACACCCCTCAAACAGATGAAATACTAAAAATATCAAAATTTCTGAGCCACTGGCTTACAAGTTCCTACTTAAAAATCAACAATTTTGGTAATTACCGCACCTAAACTATTGAGGAACAAAAATTCAAGTGTGTATACCCATGTTCCACTTCACGGCCCCTTTTGAGGTTGTTTCTCTTTTCTTGCTCAAAACGGAGCTGCTCCTGCTGCCTCCGCAGCTCCTCACGTTCTCGTGCCATGCGCTCTGCCTCTTTACGCCGTTCCTGAAAGAGGCAATATTAAAATTCAGTTTTCAAAATTCATTCCTGAAAAACATGGATATCGTTGCACAATCACAAGCAGTAACAAAATCATATAGTGTCTTTAACAAACTTCCAAAAACAATTTGGATTTATAAACAAATGTCAAATTGCAAGCCTTTTAACGACTAACAACAAATTCTTGTTCATAGACACAACTGTCTTTCCCATTTTTCCTGCTGCACCACCTGGACTGCAACTGTTTGACATGGGATTAATACCATTAATCCCTGAGATGGACAGTTTAGTGTTGAGAGAAGCATTGACTGTGGAAAGGTGTTCACGCTCACTGTACCTGCTCTATACGGATTCTTTCTCTCTCAAGCCGCTCCCTCTCCAAGCGCTCCCTTTCCAGTTTTTGTCTTTCCATCTCCAGTCTCTGGCGCTCCCGGAGAAGGTTCTCCCGTTCTTCACGCTCCCGCAGCAGACGGACACGCTCACGCTCCCGACGTTCCCGCTCCGCAATTTCACGACGTCTTTTAAAAGGGAAAAAAATTAAAATCCCTTCTCTTAGAACTTAAAGATAAAAAATATAAACAGGTGATTTTTAAAACATTAGAAAATTGTGGAAAGTACATTTTCCCCCCGTCATTTAAAAAGGGAAACATTTCAGGCATTTTTTGTTTAATCTTGATGATTATGGCTTACAGCTCATTGAAATCAAAAATTCTGTATGAAATTATTATAAATTCTTAATTCTAAAATTCTATTGACCTTCAGAATAGGTTTATTTATGCACTTCTATGCCATCAGCCAGTGGCAGTCCTGAGTTCTTATCTGTTATTGTTGTATTTTTAAGCTGTAAAGCACCTTGGTCAACCATGGTTGGTTTAAGTGTGCTATTTAAATAAAACTGAAGCCCAGGTTGCTTTGATAGCAGCCTTCAACTAAGTATGTACTGTCAGTCTGGTGCCTCTTACTTTCCTCTTGACAATACCCCATAGATTTTCCTGGTCAGGCCAGGTTCAGGTCAGGCGAGTTGGCTGGCCAATCACGCACAGTAACACCATGGTCCGCAAACCACTTAACAACCAGTGGTTTTGGCACTGCAGGCAGGTGCCAAGTCTTGCTTGAACAGGATATAAAACACCTCTATAAAGCCTGTCAGCAGATGGAATCTAAAATCTCCTGATAGACAGCTACATTGACTCTTGATAAAACACAGTGGACCAACACCAGCAGATGACATGGTACCCTAAACCCTCATTGACTGTGGAAACTTCACACTGAACTTCAAGCAACTTGGATTCTGTAACTCTCCACTCGTCATCCAGACTGAGACTTTGATTTCCAAATCAAATGCAACACTTACTTTCATCTGAAAAAGAGGACTTAGGACAGAGATTAAAGCTTCAGGAAACCTTTGAAGGTGTTTTGAGTTAATTAGCTAATTAAAGCTTTTCTCAGGTCATCATTTTTGTGTTATACATTCTTTATTCTAAAATTCTAATACATTTTGCAATACTTAAGTTTTGATTTCCACGAGCTGTAAGTAAAACTAAAAAAAGGCTTGAAATATTTCACATTGTGTAATAAATATAGAATATATATTAACTTTTTGAGGTACATCTCTACCTCTTAGTTTGAAATCTACTAAATGTGTGCTGCTCGAGATTACCTGCGCAACTCTACAGCTCTACGAACACGCTCCACCCGAGCCATTCGTTCACGCATCCTCTGCTCCTTCATCTTCTCAAAAGGCAGGATGTCTTCCCCTTTGTGAATAAAAGGGCGCTGTCTTTCTCTCATCATCTCCAACTATGATAAGGAATGGAATTTTTTTTAAAGCTCATATGTGAAGCATGTTAAAAGCAAATGCTTTTGAATGTCCACCTCAAGCTTTTTTTACCTCTTCAGGAGGAATCAACCATTTCGGCCGCCTTTGAACGTTCATGTTGACAAAGGGCTGGAAAAAAGTATCAAACAGATTCTCATTTAAAATTCTATCACAACTCTAAAATGTGGTTCAAAAGTACAATTAAATTCAATCAAATACAAATATAGAGGTCTTACTTTATCAAAATATCTTCCCCTTCTGAAAGGTCTCATTTTGCCAAAATTAGAATCTCCTTTGGCCTGCTGTACCATCACCATCTTTCCTGGGCTCTTTGGCCCTAGAGAAAAATAAAGCAAAATAATCAGAGAGAATAGATAAGTGCTTACTGAATGGCTCAAATGGGTTCTCTATATAGACAGAAGAGGAATTAAACCTACGGCCATGCTTTCTGTCATCTTTCTTTGTAGATTCCTGTCCTGAGTTAGATGAAACTGAATCAGATTTTCCACTTCTGGCTTCCTGTTTCTTGGATGAATCTTTGTCCTTTTCTGAAAGTTTCTCCAATTTCTTGTCTTCTTTTTTGTAAGAGGGCTGTGCTCTACATGCAAGAAGAACAAAAGGTTAAGAGTGATTTTAATCAACAACAGATTCACTTTTCAACTTTTTCTGTCACCCACTTGTTAGTTAACTTTATTCCTGTGGAACTGCGTTTATCACATGATTTGCTAGAACTTGCTTTGTCCTCTGGTTCCTTCTTTGAGCCCTCTTTTTTGAATGGATCATTTTTGGCCTGAAAAACAGCAGCAGTGAAATATGACACGAGCACCGCAATGTTCCCATGAATAAAAAGGGCTCTTCGCTAAGCAACTTTGATTTGACATATGCACCTTAACTTACCCTTTCAACATATATCTGCTGTCCATGGAGCTCTGTACAGTCAAGGTGGGAGACACACCGTGTCACCTCTGTACTGGAAGACATCGTCACCAAGCCGTAACACTTTGAACCAGGACTGCGAGCATTTGTAACTACTTTGGCGCTCAAAACCTGTTGGGCAACAAATTTATTAACACCATTTTTCCTACAGCACTTTCCAGACATATTCAAAATAAGTAACAACTACTTCTTTATTTTTTTTTAATGCACACGTTATTTACCTTCCCATATCTGCCAAACAGGTTCTTTAAGTCAGCTGCTTTGGTGTTCGAAGACAGGCCGCTCACCCATATGTTACGAGAAGAGCTGCTGTTGCTGTTACTGCTGATGACTCCTAATGAGGATGTTTTCCAAAACACATTGGGCATAAAAAAATATTACATCAAGTTGAATCATATGACCAAAGTGCTTCCCTGGGTTTCATATTTCCAATAACATTTGAATTAGGAATGCACCAATCTTTTTCAGTCCCAATACTGATTCCTGGGTTTTGGGTATCGGCTGGTGTAGAGCACCAATCAGATACCAGTCTAAAACTATATGCTGTATTCAGTGTGAGGAAGCCTGCGAATCTTGTTCTTCGGCATGATTTTTCTGAGAGGTGCCTAATTGGTGTTACATTTTGAAGTGCTATAGCCAACACTCGAAACACTGACTTTGCAGATACTGCAAGTGGCCGTAGAAGCTGAAATGTGAAATAGCTCCAAACTGCTAACCCCTTGGTTTCAGCTTGTTCCATGCTAGGTTAGCTCTCAAGCAAAATAGTGTAAAATTTGGGTAACTTAATATATCAGCACCCTTGCTACAGATGCCTGATACAGCTATTTACGTCAGTAACGGATCACTGCATCCCTAATTTTAATATAAAAATTCTTACCCTTTTCATCTTTCGCAGATTTTCCATCTCTGTCTCTTGAAGAGCTAAAAAAGCAAATGTTGTAACAACAAACAAGAAAGTAAATGAGAGGAGGAAAATAAAATCCTGGTGTTTAGAGACAGACATACATCTGGTGGAATAAAAACACCACATTTTCAATTTTCAGAAAAAAAAAATCCTGTAGCCAAGGCGTAGATCTGAACCAATGTCTCAAAGGCTTCATTGCTTTTCCAGTGGTGAGATGGGTCAGGTTGTCAGCCAATTTATTCCCTGGACCAATGAAATCTTCGGAGGTTTGTTCAACTTCACAGCGAATCATTTGACCAAAAAGAAAAAAAACACTGCCATCACGGGGATTAATGCGCTTTTACAATGCACTGTGTAAAAACTGGAAAAGGCTTTAAACTGCTGGAGGGGTCAAAGTAACAAAATAAGAGGTGTTTTCTCAGCTCCTGGTTAATGTCACAATTTAACCAACTTCAGAAAAATAAATCAAAAGTAGTAAATGGCAGGATTAGGTACATCAGTGAACATTTCCCTTATGGCAAAAAAAAATCTTGAGGCTACCCACAATGTTGCGTTCTTAGTGAGCTGGACTTGGTAGTAGTATCAAAGAACTGACATAGAAAGACAAACCTCTTTGCTTGACCTGATGCCCCAGTAGCGGAGGGGCCTTTCTTCCCAGAATCCTTTTCTTTGTCTCCCGTTTCAGCTTTCTTCAAGGCCTCCCTGCTGTCTTTCTTCATGGGTTCACCCCTGGATCCGTCATCTTTCTTACCATCTCTGTGGCCCTCCGTCTCTTCCACCTTCATGTCATCATCTGGGCCCGTCTCAGCAGAGGCCTCTGGCTCATCAGTGCCCTTCTCGGCCTCTGGATCTGGAAGTTTCACATGTTTACCTGTTTCCAGGAGATCGTCACCATCAACATCTAGGGTGAGGGCATCTTCATTTTGGATTGAGACGGATAGGTGATCGTCCTCAGCTTCTTTGGAGGAATTCATGGCTTCAGCATCCATCTCAGCTAGTTCCATCTCCACCTCTGGCTCAACATCCCCATCCATCTCTGGGTCAGCCTCCTCATCCACCTCTGGCTCTGCATCCACGTCTGGCTCAGCCTCCGCATCCTCATCTGGCTCAGGCACTGAATCAGCCTCAGCCGCCACAGCTTCTGACTCCGGTTCAGCCTCAGGCTGAGCGAGGCTGTCCTCGCAGGGTGCAGGCTTAGAATTTTCACGAGTACCATCATCTGTATCAGTTACATCTGAGGGATTTAATAAGGATAAACATGGCAAAAACACAACTTAACATTGACATGTCGCATGTTACTTGACCTAAAAAGTAGAATAGAAAGCACATTTAGTGTTAATGGTCATCGGGGGCGTAGACACCACAGGAAGACACAAAACACACAATCTTCACTGAAAATGGGGGATGATTCAGCGCTCTTCATTTCTTGACACATGTAAAGTACTTGAGTCATAATTCATTCTGAACATGCAGTTCCAGATGCTTCCTACAACAGGTGGGATTTTTCCAGATGGGGAATCTTGTGATAAAGTTCAAACAAGGAGCAACTCCTCACCAGTTCATCCGTCTGTTTTTTTTCCCCGTTATGCAAAATGCTTCCTCAAGCTGGTCAGTCCATGGAAAGTCATCTTCAGGAAATCTTTATTATCTTCCAGTATTTCTTCAATAATCAATGTCATCAATGTCTTATCAGCAGATTTCAGAAGCCAGAAAACAAATCACCAATCCAACCTGCTGTGATGTGTCCAGTCAACTGTACACAACTGTGTACAAAAAGTGTGCCCCGTTGGTCACAATAGTCCTTGCCAGTCCCAGGCCATGCTGTATGTCAGATCTCTTCACCTCACATCATGCTGGGGCTGCAGTCCACTGGCAAGAACATGTGCAATTTTGATAGATCTCTGCGATGAATGTATGAAGTCTCTTGATCTTTCACTTGCCTCCTGACACAAGGCCTCTGCGTCTTTACAAAGTGTTTCGAGGAGTCTAGAGGTCCTTGAAATAACCAAATCCAAGCTACATTCACAGGTTGTCTCAACTTACAAAACCTGTAATAAAAAGACGTCCGATTCCTCTGGTGAAGGGTTCGACCAGCCCAGTGCACTCGTCAGTGGTCTCTCAACCAGCGTTACCACTCAATATGTCAACAGTAGAATGCAATGATCCTCCAGTTCTAATGTATAAAACGTCTGCTTATTTGTGAGCCTTCACTCTTCGGTTTCCCTGAAGAATGTAGGAAGTTGAATGCCAGAGGCAACTGAAATCCACCGAAGCAAACAAGACTTCTCTTTTAGTTATCCAAGAAAATTGGGTACCTGAGTCAAGGCAACTCACATCCAATGATTCATGTCTTGTGTACCAACTACAAAAATCTTGAGTCAGTGTTCAGAAATGTCTTCACTAAGCATGTCCTTGGTGTTCCATTTTACGCAATGCGACCTAGATAGTGCAGTATTTGGCAGAAGCATGAAATACTACAAGATGTAGGTTATGCTTTCTACCAGGAGTTTCTTGTCATGATTTGTGTTAGCTGTAAAAAAGAAACAACCTAATCTTAGCAGTGGGCGTTAGTGTGCAAGCATACATACCTTTATCTGACTCGTACCCTTCCGTTTCCTACAAAACAAAACACTGCCGTGAGCTTGGAAATATTTCAATGCAAGAGGCACAGCAACAAAAGTAGTTTTAACTATGTGTAAAGAGAGAAATAATTTCTCATAATATTTCAGTGTTTTTTCTATATAAAGTATATTCTTCTATTTTATGAAGTAATCAAATCTCACATCAAGGGCCTAACATATAGCACTTATAGACTTACAAAAGGCATAAAACTAAGTGTTGACAAATACATGGGGTTTGTTCTTCCCACTAATTTCACAAAAAACATGAAGTTTGTGGCTTTGTATTCAGTTATAGTACATTAAATGAAACTGAGAAAGAATTACCTGCATGAGAAATTTGTACCATCAATGGTAAGTCATTTTAATTACTTCCATTAATCAGTCTTAACCTGATTACATTTACACCTATATATAGTATTAATATGCGCTGAGATTCGATCAAGGCTCAATCTCAGGCCAGCTCAAATAAGTGAACATCACATCCTCCTCTTATTTGTGTTCTGATAATTTAGTAGTTTATATTGATTATAACCCAACAGCGCATGAGCTCAAAAGCGGATATGTTCAAATCTGTGTTCACCAAAAACATGAGCACTTTTCTAAATTCATCGCTTAGTTTGGTCTTTAAAATGTCAGAAAATGGTGTAAAATGTCAATCAGTGTTTCCAAAAGCTCAACTTATGACAACTTCAAAGAAATTGACTTTCTTTAAAAACATACCAAAACTGTTTGCAGTATATTAATTTAATAGCTGACAACTAATTGATTAATCATTGCAGCTCTACTCATTAACGCACTGCTAACTGTTTATGCACAAGAACTCTCTACAAAGCAGAAGATGCTTTTTTAATGATCACCGTTTGAAATTCTAATTTAGAGATGCACAGATCAATCGGCCGGGAATCAGACGGTTTTCAGCTTAATCAGCCACGACCGGTGACAATCAACATAACATATTCGTTTCTCTGCTGGTCACATTATACACACATGCTGCAACATGTGCACAGTGTCACAAATAGTAACCGACTATTGTCACAGCCACACATACAAAAACATGTTGTAGGCATGGAATGTCTTCACCGTGAGTAAATCTGTCAAAATAAGCTGTATTTTCCCTCCCATCAACTTGGTCAGACTGTATTTGGGGACCCATTTTAGCACTTCGCAGAAAAACACACAGAAAGAGACGTTATCTTCTACTACACTAGAAGACACGGGCCCGGTGGATATGTTACAAGCACGGACCAGGTAAAGTGACAGTGAACACAGCTGCTGGTGTCAATCTCATTTAGTAGTGCGTTGGTCTCAGATTTAATCAGTAATTAACAACGAGCCTCCTCCACACGCTGCTCACCTGCTGCTGTGAAAACAGAATCCAAAAAGCAAGTTGTGTTTTTTGGGTGACTTAATAAAACTGCATAAAGTCAACAAAACAGACAGATACAGGGAGAAAGAGATAGAGATGTAGACGTGTGTCTAATGCAAGGCGAGAGAACTACCGTAGGTAGATAATTAAGTAGTGAAAATAAATAGCCTACCAAAAAAATAGGGTAATGTATTCTTTCAAATAAAATATACCCTCCCCCTGTACTGACCACAGTTTCAATATCATTCTCTGGAAAACACTGCGTGTTACGCCACGTGACTTACGTTCCTAGTTAGAACTGCAATTTATTGGTCACTGGATTTTATTTGTACAAACAAGCTCTGTCCAGTAGCTTAACCTGGTGCAGTTTTTGAGATTTGTTTGAGTGTAAGTGAGAGAAAGTCCTGTAACCTGTTGCAGTTTTAGAGAAAATGTAAGAGTGACTTAGTAGCCAATCTTTTATTATGAACTTGGACCGGAATGGACCGCAGTGAGTATGTCCAATGCTTACACTAATTGGGATCCTAACAAAGAAATAATTTTCCATGAAAGAAAAGTAACAAAAATATTTGCGTATGCTGTCTATTATAGTTATTAGAAAATAAATCGAAATCGACATCAGCAAAATGCAATCGGTGCATCTCTAAAATCAATATCTAGACATTTTTGTCAAAAGAGGGCAAAAACAGAGAGCAACAGAGTTGTGGCAAACAGAAATGTACGCCACCGTCACCTTGGAAAACACATCTTCTTCCCCTGTGTTGTCTGCATCTGAATCCATTCTTTTTCCTGAAAGGGAGAGTAAATAAAAAAATTTAAAATCAATATGAAAAATATAATTGCTTAGCCAACCAGTCTCATCACTTAAATCAAAACACAAGATTACCTTTAACTTTTCCACTTTTCCGAGTTGATGAGTCAGTTGAAAGTGGAATTTGAATGTTTTCTGTGTCACCACCTTCATCCTCAATAGCCTTAAAAAAAAAACAAGTATTTATTTTTAAAAAACTGTTTAACCATGAGTTTTACTCCATCATAATCGTAAGCTAAACTTGTTACATAATATGTGATCAGGGATTCAAAAGGATTTAGAAAATTGAATTTAGGTAAGCTTTGGGGCAACTGGTTTATATGAGACATGTTCAGATTATTTAATGTACTTTCAAACTTTGTGTTCAGAAAGGCAAGGACAGATCTTCTGGCAGACTTCACTCGTTCACAAACCAGCAAACGCCACTAAATAACTGTAGTGAACGTTTTCATTTTAACCCCAAAATGTATTCAGTAAATGAGTAACGTTAGTCACATTCCTTCATCCAGACTTTAACTATAACCTTTTATGGATAAACTGGCAACACATTCAACCAAAGGTGTAACACGTAGTTCTTTATGATCAACACAGATCTGCTAAATCCTCCACGCAGTTAACAATAAAGCTACACTTAATTTCAACAGCATAATTCAATCAAGTGCAAAATGAGTATCTCCAATAAACGGTCACGCTAAGTGGTGAACTAATTCAGAAAGCCCTATTCACGTAGTAATTTCGAGGCACAGACGGCATAAACAGAGGCCTTTGTTATGTTTTGACTTCAACGCTCAACTTACATCCTTAACATACTTTCTCATTCAACCTCGACTAACGTTACCTAAAATTAACCTTTAATGTTTTTGCGTATGTGTAGAATTTTGCCTGGTATAAGCCAGCTGGACACCCAAAAGCTAAACTGAGCCAATTTTAACGGCTTAACTATTTACCTGACTAGATAGCCGAGCAGGAAAACTGTCACAACATTAAGCTAACTGTTAGCTGTCGTTAGCCTTAGCAACTCTGCATCGCATCTCCAGCTCAGTCACCTTTTCTTGCACAAATATGTTCGCATTTCTGTTACCTGTCTCAGTCTTGAAAGAAGTACGCTCTTTATGCCAGTAGAGTCCAAATTCCTTCGTTTGAGCTCGGATTTAAGATCAACAACTCTTAATTCTGATATTTTCTTACACTCCGTGGAAATGGCACCCGTCGCCATTTTATCTCCAGATTACTGAATCGTGCGCGAGCGCAGACCGTTTTTCCCCCTTTGGCACAATTTCTTCTTCGTTGTTTATATTTGTCGTAATTAAATCCCACAACGCCGCCTACTGTGACGGGGGAGCCACTGAGCAGTTAAATGAAAATATATAGGTGTGTCATAGCATCTTCCAGCTACCAAATCTCTAAGCAGTTCTAGTTTAAATACTATTTATTTCATTTAACCGCACGGGCATTCCCTCATTTAGAAAATAAAACCTGAGTGAAGTGTTTTCATCATGACTGGTCCCCTTAGTTCAACTTTACACTGATGCTTGTATCCAACACAGTTTTACAAGCAGGCAGTTAAAACTGTTCCACTACACTGGGCACAGTTTTTAATTTAATTTGAATGCTTTGCGGGAGAAGCTTTCTGTGTAGTATTCATAAATTTTGAGATTCCAAAAAAAATAAGCTACACAGGCCTTGTGATTTGTAGCGTGGAATACAGACCATATGACAGTTCTCACATGTAGGCTAGCCAGCACATACACAAACTATATTCATTTCTTCTCCTGTTGATCTCAGAATACATTTAGGCTCTCCACCTAATCTAGATCCAGTCCTAAACTTGCCACACCAGCCTCAGATTGGGGATAAGTCTACTGTCACAAACTAGTGTTCTGCACTATACACATGATCTTGTCTTGTGGTGTTCTGTACACATCTTCAAGCTACTTCATTATTTATATGCCCCACTTATTCTTTATCATATAGAAGTGATAATAGTTAGGTAGTGAGCACTGAAAGACATACTGTCACAGTAAAGACATGTGTCAGAGACACATTTTGATTCCATAACTTTACCCTCATGACCCCAATAAATCTCACATGCACACCAAACTCAGTAATGTAGTGCCCTAAATCCTGACAATATTGGAACTAAACATCAAGTGTACTCACATAATCATACTGAAATATTACCAGTCCTTTATATTTTACAAAAATAAGTACATCCACATATTTATTATATGTGAGCAGTTTAATTCTAAAAGTGAGCACTCTCATTGCCCTTCCCTTCATATATGAGTTAAGTGTTAATCTCATCTCCACAGCATGCTTGGCTGATGATCTGATGACATAAATTAGTGGTGTGACCCTCACAAAGCCACAAGATAATTACTGACATAGGAAATTCGTTTGAATATAGCCTAAAATGATGTTTTTTTTCTGATTAAATGAAACAATCTGAAAATCTGAACTGCTCACAACTTATTTTTTTCCTGTAAACAACAACTAATCACCTCATTATTTTGTTATTGCACTAATTCTTAATTCTAGTTCTTTATTGCTCACATTGTGAATTTTTGCACATTCCTTGTACATTATCATGTAATTTTTTGTATTTTTTAAATTCATATTATTTTATTATTTTGTACACTTGCATTTTTGATCTCCTTACTTTTTCCATATTTATATTATATACTTAGGTTTTTATGTACTGTTAAGCCAATATATACCAAGGAAAACTCCTCGTAGTGAAAGTGTACCTGACAAGAAACTTGATTCTGATTCTGATCTTAATCTGATCAATTTATCTTGTTTTTTTTATTTTTAATCCCATGTGTTAAAGACGTCCATATAGTCTGGGAGCATTTTAACTATCAGGTGATTAATTCCTTGCAGTCTGGATGGGATTGTTTGATCATGTATGTTGAATAATAATTTACACTTGGTGGGATTGCTTCTCAGTGAGTGATTGTTATTTCTACATATTATCTGAGTTATCACTTTGCCCCCTGATTATTAGTATGAGTGCAGTAGATTGATGAGTTATTAATCAGTGCAATGACACATCTTGATAATCTTGTATTTGGGGGTTTACCACAAACTCTGTTTTGTTTCCACACGTTCAATTTATATCCGCTAGTGGGCGCGCTAGTATTTAAAATCGAAGACTTAGGACGCAGATCCATGAAAAACATCCATACCGTATCATCTGTAAATTGGAGTACAGCGTTATAATTACACAGAGCTTCGAGCGCTCTCTTGGACTGTAAGAACACTTTAAGAAGGTGTCATCGATGCATATTTTTCTTATTTATTTACGCGTTGTGCTTTGAATTGTGAAAGGATTTAAGTCAAGCTGTCGCAAAGTGTCGTAAAGTAGGTAATACCTGGCAGCGATCTGGCGCCCCCGTGCGGCGTTAAGGGAAACGACTGTGTTGTAGCCGTAGCCAGCGAACAGACGACCTGCTGGGTAAACAAGAGTAGGTTCCTCGGAAGGCAGGAATGGCAACTTCGTCGAGGGCTAATAGTGAGACATTTTTATCTTGTCAAATAGAAACATAATAGAGAGGTCTTGCTACATTTTAAGATTCGATAGGATTCCTTTGCGAGCCAAAATGGCTGAGTATAATCGGGTATTATGAGTAGAGTGGAACTAGCCTTTATGTTAGCTTAGCTCGTAGCTCGTCAAGGGCCCATTGCCTTCGATTTTGCTTCTCGGATCAGCTCGGGACTGTGTTGTCAGTTTCACAATCCCAGCCGCTAACGTCTTCGGATTGCGATTTCTGTGTAGGCCTGCCTAGTTGCAGGTAGGGTTAACATCTAGATAATTGCCAGTTTCCAACGCTTGTCATTATTCCCCACAGGATTTAACCTCCCATGTTGCAAAAAGGACGGTGACACATTTTGAAAAAAGGACTTAGACCCAGGTACGTGTTGTCTTTGTTGTCTTCTGTCTGGAGTTATGTGTCAGGCTAACAGTGGCTAGCTGTCCACTTCGGTGTCTCTCGATTCGTTATAGTATTCTTAACATCAGTTACTAATGTTGGATACGTTCATATTTTAGTGCTTCTCCATTAACATGAGTTTATCTGGCCTTTGTCACTTCAGCAGCGTTTGTGGGGCACAGACAGACACACAGCAGCCGAGCTTATTGTAATTGTAAAACGTTGTAGAAACTATACTTAGCCTCCTTTTTCAGGCTCGATACTGTTAGGCTAAATAAATCTATGAAGCTCTGCTGTTTGCTTGCCTAGTCAGGGTGGTTGGGAGTCGTTTCACAGCCAGAAAGCACAGCGGGTATCGTTAGCAGCAGCTCTGTCTCAGTCGTACATTTTGAATTGGTTCACTGTTGCCATTTCTGTTTCACCATATATTTTCTGCTGTAAGTGGCTGCGAGTGGTTCACGTGATGGTGTCCGCATTATGTCTTACTTTATCGTTATCGTTGCCCTCTTTGTGAGAAATTTGTATTATTCAGCCGTGATGCATGGGGATTTTTTCCTTCAGGGCTGTCTCCTCTGAGGCCCCTGAATTCGTGCATGTCATTGCGCAGCTTTCTCTGTGGCAGCTGAAGGACTCTCACTCACCAGTGAGTTGTACATAAAAGCAGAATAGAGCCTTGTTGTGACTTGTGTTATAGCTAGAAGGTTTACTAAATTCACAATCTCACTAAACTCTTGAGAGAAGCACTCGGTGACACCATCAACTCACCAGCGTTATTTCACAAAAGTTGCAGCTTCAGGCCAAGTGACAACCAGCATGTTATTGTGAAATGAGTTGTGAATGAATAATGAAATTCATTTACGGTCTATGTAATAGCATATCTAATGTAGTGCAGCATACAGGAACATCATGAACACCAGGACAGTCCATTGCAGTTATCCTGCAGCAAGCACAAACAGGAATGTTGCTGTGTTACATTTTTAGTGCCAGAGAGATGAACAGTGAACTCTTTGTTTTGGTCGCTGTGTCCTATATCATAAAGAGTCTATATGAGTTATGAATTTGCTAACAACTGATACCCCACAAAGGAATAAAATGTATTAAGTTGGATGTTGATGATGTACCTGTGAGCTTTTTTGGGAGGATTTTGATTAAGAGCAAATTGCATAGGGGTACGGACAGATGTTTTACATTTAGAAATCATTTGTCAAAGCACGTCTTCCAAATTTGTTAATGTTGTGAATTTTGTAGTATCTGTAAACAACATGGATGGGTCTAAAAAGGTATGGGTTTTATTTTCTTGTGTTATATCACTTGTACTTCCAGATGGCAACACAGACACAGTCGGTACAATATGTTCTTAAATCATCTGCTGAAATAGTAGTGCCATGATTTAGTTTTCTGATTACATCCCATCAAGAAGTGTGGTCAGCATGTTGCTGTGGGGGTTATCACCACATGCATATAGTTCATAAGCCTGCACTTGAGTCATTTTCTTTACACTGTCAGTAATGTTATGTGACTGCTGAAAAACAGTTCATCGGTGAACATCACTGGAAATGCGCAGCATCCTGTGTGAAACAGAGATATCCGCAAAGATTTTGGGCACTTTCATTAGGAGTGGCCTAATTTAATGCTTCTGCTTTGGGATTTTTTGGAATCTTATATATTCTTTGCAACTGCGTGACCGCTGTGTGTGTGTTTGTCCATACATATCAGCTGGATCTGTATCAAATAATCTTTAATGGATTAGTATTAGCTATATAAAGCCTGATCTATTACAGATTGTTGGTCTATTGTAAGCCTTTGTATTCTGGGTACACCAAATGTAAAAAATAAAATAAATAAGAATACACCACAATATCTATCACCATAGGAGGGATATTAGATACGTGATATATTACAAGAAAGTAATTACTTTCCATCAGAATAGCTGTGAGGAGTACAGACCCCTGAAATAGCACAAGTTAATAAGTTTTGCATAAGTTTTGCATTAAAAGGAGCTTTCAGATTTATTGAAAAGCTGAAGTCACTAATACTTCATTACTTCATCATAGACACAAACCTTTTGTTGTACTTACGAAGTAGCATACATTTCTGCAATATGGTGGAATTTGACGTGGTTCTGAGAGACCTTACACTGCTGTGAAAACTCTCCCACTGCAACATGCCTAAAAGAGTCCCTTTCACTTTGGAGTTACTTACTGGTACTGCACACAAATAACAGACAGTTTTCCCAAAGTCATGACATAAACACACAAGAGTCCGTTTCATGGTGGATATCCTCATTTGAGATCCTATTTTCATTTATTCTGATTTATGCATTGCCTGGAATGAACAATAAAGCAAAGACACAAGTACCATTTACTTTTGACTCAGCCTGTGGATGTTTATTTTCCATACTTAATCAGCAGCCTTGGGTCACACTGTCTCAATTTGTACTAACAAACCGAATGACCACATTTAGCACCATGAAATATTGTAATGGGCAAATTGATGTTTGCTTCAGGACAAGCAAACATTGTTGGTTGGTCAGTAAAATGCTGGAAACAGTTATGAATATGTTTTTAGTTAGAAGCAAATCTAATATGCTCTGCTGTACATTAAAAGTTTAAAGGGTTGATGTTGAAGGATTCAGTGCAGTGCATGAGAGCTACAAGTGTCACATTATCTGCATCATGCAAAAAGTAGAATAATAGGGATTGGGACAGATGACACATTTTTATAGACATGTTTTTATATAATCATCTATTTACATTTTACACTCCTTGTGATATATTAACATTTCATATCTAGCTTTTGCTGTTACTTTTCTAGCAATCTTTTTATGATAATACTAATAAGTTTCCTTGTAGGTAAGTGGGGTAGGTATAATTATTTTTGGTCATTCAAATACGTTTTTTTTCCCAATTACTGTAATTGTTTAAACTAAAGTTGTTGCCTTTTTATATCACCACTTTAGGAGAGACAACACGAAAATAAAGCAGTACCTGATGCTTTGGTAGTTTCAAACTTCCTCTATCTCTGCCAAATCTGTTAATCTGATGGATGGAGTCCATAATTTTAAGATTTATTCATATTTCATTAAAGCAGCTGTAATCAAACAAATCTTTTCGGATTGTCTTATTTTAGCCTATGGAATCAAGTATATCTTGACAAGCTGCCTGAATTTGCTGTAAAAGTGGTCTTGATTTGAAATATATTGATATGTCCTGTCACTGATGTCATGAGCTGTCCTTTGGCAGTCAGGAAGCAGAGTGGCTTGTGCACCTGTAACTCTTTTCCCTCTTTTCTTCCTCTTCTTTGTTTTTTTTAGGTTTTGTGAGATGCAGCGGGTAGATGCCTAGGAACTGATGCAAGTGCATTTGGTGATTGCCCTTTGAGGACAGACCTGCCACCATGAAGAGTGAGGTGCCATCTGAGGCCCCCAGCAGACAGGAGCATCTGAAGGAGCCACTGGTGAACCCAGAGCCCATGGAGGCAGCCAAGAGCTTCCCTAACAACATGGAGGTGATTGGAAAGGCAGGCAGCGAATTTGAAACCCTGTGTGAGTCCAGGCATCTGCCCCTGAGGGACACAGGGACGCACAGAGACTCAGAACGGAGTCTCCCTGGGCGCAGAAAAAGAAAAGGCCAACAGGCAGGGCCATCAGACTGCTCACTGAAAGAGGGCCACATCAGTGAGAGTTCATTGGCCCCTCAGCGTCCCAGGGTAGAACTTTTACAGCACCCCAGCGAGGATGAACATAATCACGAGTCCTCTTTTAGTGACTGTGCTTCCTCGCCTTCCTCTAGCCTGCGATTCGGGACCTCAGACACACTCAGCTCAGAGGACGAGGGGGAAGCCGGAGCAACAGGGGGCCAACACAAGGCTCCTGCCCTGACAACTGGAGGAGCCACTGGAGTTGGCCTGCGCCCCGTTCTGGGCCGAACTCGAGGGAATCGCTCTCATAAGTGGATGCGGTCTGAGGCTGAGCCAGTGCTGCTGAAGAGGCCGTGCTTGAGCAGCCGACGGCCTCTGCATAGGAAGCGCTTTGTGAAAACAGCTCCCGGAGGGGGTCAGCGGACTCAGAAGCAAAAGGAGCGACTACTACTGCAGAGGAAGAAGCGTGAAGTTATTGCACGTAGGAAGTACGCTCTACTCCATAGCACCAGTAGTTCCAGCGAGGAGCTGAGTAGTGACTCGTCCTCCCCCTCTTCTACCGAAGCCGAAGATGAGCTGTATGTAGATGTCAGCAGCACCAGCAGCCAACCCAACAGTGCAACGGTCACTGCAGGTACTTAGGAACTATGATTCCAGTACAGTTGTATCTTGTGTTGTATTGTAATCGCTGTATTGTATCTAATGTTGTTTTACAGCATGAGCTACACAGAACAAAATTATTAATGTAACTAGGGCTGCAGCTAATGAGGATTTTAGTACTCGAAGCGTCTACAGATTATTTCATCGATTCATCGATTAAGAATTACTTTTGCTTGACATTGGCGGCCCCCCGCTAATGGGATCAGCTGTGTAAGTTAACTCGTGACTGTGACTTTACAACCCAAACTCACGGCCCAACCAGGCGGAGAACAACAAACGCACGTGTCTACATTTACAGCTGAGGATTGCGGTTTACATTGTTTTCTTTTTTTTAGCTTGAAATAATCCCATTGGTTTGGACACTTTCTTCGTCCCTTGCTTTTTTCTCTCTCTTCCTCCACTTTGCAAACAGCAGCGTCATAATCACGTCATGTTCACACAGCATAAGCGCGAAGTGCGACAGTAATCAATGTCTGTGCAAAACAGTGCGCTATATAGTTATATTGATTAAACAAAGCATCGAGGTAAAGAATATGCTTTTTAGTTATCGAATTAATCGATGAATCGTTTCAGTCCTAAACGCAACACTTTTTAATTTTTTTATAGTGGCCAGCTTAAGGCACACTTTTGCAATACCCATGCTGTCTGATCAGCATCTTGATATGGCACACCTGTGAGGTGGATGGATTATCTCAGCAAAGGAGAAGTGCTCACTAACACAGATTTTGACAGATTTGAGAACAATATTTGAGAGAAATAGGCCTTTTGTGTACATACAGAACGTCTTAGATCTTTGACTTCAGCTCATGATGAATAGGGGCAAAAACAAAAGTGTTTTTAGAATTTTGTTCCATGTATGTTGATGTAGGCCTTATCATATGGTTAAAAGCATTTACATTGCATGATACTGTGTCATCGCAGTGTGATCACCATAACACTGTGGAGTAACAAACACCGCAATATGGACACATTTATGGTTTGTTTTGGTAGAGTACCAAAAGGACACCAAGATCAGTACCATCATAGTTGTAACGGGATAATGGAAATGATGTCTCCTAAAGCTCTCAGGCACAAGGATCTCTAACGTTGCAGAAGAAAACCTAATTCAGCATGAATTAACATATTTTAATTGAAGTACATTGATGCAGTGTAAATTAATATGCACTGAAAAGCAGAACAGAAAAAAAGAAATGCCTGGTGCTGGAGAAGAGGTCAGTATGTGTTGTGCAACTTACAAAACGATTTTTTGGGGGTTTTTTTAGAATTGAAATTACCACATGTATTGCATATGTTGTCACAATTTATCAGACTTTTAAACCGTAGCCTTCCCGTTCCCTTCAGTGTACAATTAGAAATGAATCGGGTGTAGCAGAACAGTGATGATGATAACTGATCTCATTTACAGTGTGTTTGCTGAAGCAGGATCAAGAGTCTACAGCTTTTCATTCCACACCAGGTGATTTGATTCTGGCTCTCAACCGCAGAAGGGGAAGTAAACAGAGGATTCACTTTGTGCTTTGTGTAGTGTTTGGACCTTAGTGAGAACATGTTCACAAATAGCCTGTCCCCTCCATTTCACACAGCAGCCTATTGCTGCTATAGTGTGTCCTGTGTCCACATAAAGAAAAAGCTTTGAGAAAAAATGAATCAACTGCATTCAAGCTTTTGACTTCAGTTTTCCATAAACATGATAAATGGTGTAACATACAAAACAATGTATGTTTTTGTAATGGCTTGGGCACAGCTGATAAGCTAGCTACGCCCCTCTGCTTTTTAGGGGCCCCACACCTGGCAGCCCTCTGTACCTGTTGGGACAACCGGTTTATGCAGCCCCTGAATCTAAACCATAACTTTCTGCTCTAATTCTCAGCAAAGTGGTACATCCCAATGTACATATGAAGGGCACCTTCTATTTTTTTTTATCTGAAATGCTCCAGCATTTCCAACAGGAGTCAGTAAATAATTTTTATATCAGCCCTACCTACCTTGGTTCATTGTTTCCATCATTTAGCCATTTAACCTCAGCAATATTTCTGATGCTGTGGCCTTGGGGGAGAATGGAAAGTTAGTTGTTGTGGTTGTCCTCTATGGTGGGAGGCAGGTGGGAGAAAACTCAGACGCTGTTGAGCGGCAGACTTTGCATAGAAACAACAGGTCTCGGAGGGAAATCGAGGCATTTGTTTACAGCAGGGGAAAACAAGGAGGCAAATGATGAAACCTTCCTTCTAAATGGCCAGAGTTGGAGCAGGTGTGTGATGTAGCTGAGAAACCATTTAATCCCGCCATCTTACCTGAGGTCAGCAGAAGATATTAAATGTGTATCTTATCCAAATTCACTTTGAGCGCAGGTCACACCTGGATTGTTGATTTAGATAAAATAAAGACATTTTTCGCTTAGGGGTGCTGCACAGTAGAAATGTGTGCATGACGCGACTCTGTGTGGGCACGCACTTATATACTTTCCTTCACTTTTTGATTACAAGCATGGGCGTTTGATGTCACAGAGGTCCAGATCTCCATAATTATGTGTACGTATAAATAAAATAATTCAAATAATTTCCATTAATAACATAATCAACTTAAATGAAAACAATGCAGGCACAGTTGATTACACCGTTGCTACCCTCATTTCAACCTGAAAAACGGTTCCACGCTCAGTGTCCACACTAGGGGAAACACAGCACATGACATCCTTGTGCGTGCAATGACTGAGAGCACCGCTGTTTGCAGGTAGAATTTTGGGGCAAAATGTTTTGTGGATTTCTGGGTGAGTGAAATAGGTTGATGCATCTCCCCATTAAGAGATACGCTGTGTGCTTTTACACACAGGGCACAGCAGCATAACTTCATATTTAAATCTCCCAACACGCCGACAGGATCAGTCGGAATATAATATTAACAACATCTGCTTTTTCGTTAACCCTCTGTTGAGGCACCTATCAACAGTGACCCGAGACTAAAAGGCGGAGCAGCCACATACCAAGAAGAAAGAGCACGAAACATTTTGTTTACTGTGTCGGCGTGACTACACGTAGGTGCACTGTCTGTGGTGGAAACACAAAACAGATCTAGGGTTTAAGTACATGGAGGTATGTGTTTCAAGGGTACTATATACCGAAAGTGTTTGGTGGAAACACATATGGGTCTTGAACATTTTGTTCAAGTTTTTTTACATAGTCATGTTAGCAATAGGATTAGGGATTGTTAACCTAACCAAACACTGCACACGTTGGTTATAGTTCTCTAAGTTGCAAGTAAGGTGGTGTTGTTTGTGTAAGCACATGTAGGCTTCACCAGAGTCCCAGGCAGCTAGACTTGCAGAGGGTGCTAAGCAGCAGTTCTCAGGAGACAACTGGAATAGAAGTCACACTGGGGAGATATGGACTTCACTAGCATGGCAAGTCACCTAGTGATGTGCACAGAAACACAGCCAGCAGTACTGCAGCAATTCAACTGCATTTTGTTACGTTGACAGGAGTAATGCAGCAGTTACCTTAGATTTTTTTGTGTGTTTCGGGGCTGCTGTGGCTCAGGAGCCTGAGGCGGTTTGTCCGTTAATAAGAACGGCAGTGTTTCGGTCCCCGGCTCCTTCAGTCTGCATACCGAAGTGTCCTTGGGCAAGATACTGAACCCCACATTGGTGTAACTCTTAACCAGTTTTCATAGTAAACAGGTTTCTTCCTAATATACAGTCTATGGTTTCTTCTGACATGTAAATGCTGTGTCCTTACCTAGGTTGAAATATATGTCTATAGGTTGAAAAGGATATAGATGACATAAAGGGTTGACTTAAGATTTATATAGACTGCTCAAGCATGTGGGAGAGAATTTGTAACTTTAGCTCATACACCAGTGCATGAGTCAGCAAATCTCACTTACAATGAGAAATTGTGACAATAATTAGAAACAGACATTAGAATGTTGGCACAGATAAACCTACATTGTCGGTGACTATATGATAGATTAATGCCTGGGCTTTAATCCTAACATAAAACCATAGATTAAACTGTGTGTTCAGTTTTAAAAAAACACTACACAGAATCTGTTCAGGACTCATTGCCCCCATTGCCATCCCATAGTTCCAGCTGCGGCTCTATTAAGCAGGCTGAGAAGAATGATGCATTTGTCTTAAATTAAAGTGCCATGACTTTAACTTGTTTGAGCAGTGGTTGTGATGAAGTAGGCTCCATGTGTGTCACATGGGGAGCATTAAAACACATGCAGGACCCCTAGAGTAAGAATTGACAGGGGTCTTCATTGAGTGCCATGGTCAATAACAAATCATATTTTATTTTATCTCTTGGTTTTAGACTTACCCTGTGTCTTCTGTTAATTTTATTATACTTTGATGATTAATTTGCCTCTTGTGAGGTGTATGTCAGTGCTATACTAAATTTGTCTGGTGTGCTTAGGTGCTCTGGATGAGGACGTGGTGGTGATTGAGGCAACTCCAGCTCCAGCTCCTGCTGTCCCTGCAAGCGAGGAGATCAACGTCACGTCAACAGACAGTGAGGTGGAGATTGTCACAGTCGGAGATGGTTTCAGGTGAGCGCCTCAGCTTTTTTAGCAAGCATTGAAATAATGTGCTTATGCGTATATTACAATAGCTATATAATAAAACTTTTTTAGTCTCTTTTGTCTTCTTGTTATTAGGAAGAAAAAAAACATTTGGGCACATTCTTCTTTAAACAATCAGTTAATCAGCAAAGTAATCAGATGAATCAGATAATTGATAATCAGGGATTCGAAATGTTGAGTAATAATTGCGACCCATCAGTAACATCAGTAACAACATCAGACTACTTGCATTGCTCATTGTCCTCACCAGTCTTTTTGGACCGTAGGTCTCCTCTCAGCACCCCCACCTCCGTAATTATTGGAGGTGGGTTGATGCAATCATTTCCACCAGCTTGAATTGATTATCTGACCTTCAACTGCCACATATAGCAAGGGCTGTGGGTTTCAGTCATAGCCTTCATAATCATGGGATTTTCATTGTGTGTTTTGCTCAACCTATTTAAGTTTGCCTACCTTGTGTGGTAAACCAATAGGCTGCCGTAAATGTGATCCGTGTGTTGTTGCCCTTATAGTTTGGGCTTTTTATCCATCCTGTCCAAAAACTTAACATAGTACGATGTACGTGTTTTTGAGGTATTTGTGTTTGTTTTTTTGAGATTCTGAGAATGTTGTATATTAGTCCTAGGAATACTTTTACCACTTTCACTACATGTCAGCAGCCAAGATAAACATGTTTGAGTGCATTTGTGAGTAGTAAGTGTGGACATGCTAGCCGACCTTATAACACCTTTGTGAATCAACGTAGAAAATGTTTTATGACAGTGTCATACACAAATTATACACAAAATGATAAGAAAATCCTGTTTAACAATTCAACAATGCAGGTGCAAGAGATTTACAATCCTAAAAGTGATTTTAATTGAAGCTTTTTTAACCTCCGTGACGAGCCCTAACTGTGAATCTTATTCTGAATCTTATTAAACAGCAAGATTAGGAGCATAAGATTTTCTTTCTGTAGGTGAGAGAATCCGGTTAACTAAAAATAACATCTATAATATCATCTATTGCAAAACCATTTGGTCTCGTAGATTAATTCAGTTGTGTAATATTTGCTTAATAATAAAATATAATAGTTTTCTTTTTATGGGGAGCATCTACAGATTAAAACATTCAGGACCTAATATTAAACTCTGAGGTACACCACAAGTATAAACTCACCTTTTTTAACCAATGTTTATAAGGTATGCCTTGAACAAGGTGCAACCCGCTTTTGTAAGGATCCTATATTTTCTATTCATGGTTTTTAATCTTGCTGGAACCCAATGTTGTTTTGGGTTCCAGAACAGTTTTCTCTTGTGTTGTGAGTAATCAGATCTGTTGGAGCCTGGGGCTGAAGACAAGCTTCTTCTGAGTATCTTTTGCATGACTGGTCATGTGGTGTTGTTCCCCTTTCTTCAGAGCATGAAGCACCCCCTTTCCGTACAAAAGCCATCCTGGCTTAGCAGTGTACGGACAGGGTTATGCTATATATGTGTTGTTAGCTAGGTTAGTCTTTTGTTTTGTTTTTGACCATGAGTGGGAATGTTTTAGTACTATTGCTTTACTTCATTTGGGGCGGGTACATATGTGAATCAATAGTATGCACCAAGGTTTGGGCTCAGCTTGTTGGTGAGCCTGCCACACTTGATTGATCGCACTCATGAACAAACAACAAAAGGAAGCAGTGTATGTGGCAATATTCTGGCAAACCGATGAGTATGGAACAAACTACAGACAGTGGATGAAGCTGCAAGGCAGGTCGAACTTGGTACCAACACCATAACATAAATTACTTAAATAATTAAGTTCATTTCAAGATTATGAAAAAATCAGTTGAGGCTCCTAGTTTATTCCATTATGAAAGTGACTGGTGTTTGTGAAAAAGTTTACTATTAACGATTGGAGCTTTTGGCCTCAGGCTTTATTACTTATCGCTCTGTTTTTCAGGGTGAGACACCAATGGTGGACTGAAGGTTCTGTCACTGGGAATATTCTTGTTTATTTATAACCACATGGATGCTTAATTATAAGTTAAATGGTTGAGTAAATGCCTTTAACTGACAGAAGTAGAACAAGGAGGAAATGCAGTTTGCTGAGTGCTGCTTTTTAAAGAAATGTGTTGTTTTTTTAGGATGAAAGAGCACAGGGTGGATGGGGTGCGGTGTAGTACTCCAGTGGATTTGCTTTGCTCATGGATTCCATAGCTCACATTGCCCAGAGAGAGCAGGCTGCATGCCTAGTTGTTTATCACAGTGAAGCCACATCGCACACACAGCTTGATTTGTAGGGGCAAAAAAGGTCACTTAGAGCAGTACATATTAAAACCATATGTTACTATTATTAGTTTATTACTATGTAATTACCACTAATGGTGTCAGTGAAGAACAAGCGCCACAGGAAGTGAAACACATTTGATATTTATTATTTTCAGATAAAATATCCACAGAAGTGTTTTTATGTGCTCTAGCCCATTTACTGGAAATCAGGTATACTGTTATCAATGTGTTTTCACATATCCCTTGTTCCCTTGATACAAGCATAGGGGAGATAATGGAGTTGTGATTTTTGGAGACACGGTGTATGAGGTTTTTCCACCGGTAATGACATTGATGCATGCACAGGTAATTCAATAATACAGAGACAATGAAGGAAAATCTGACTAACTTCTTTCGCACTGACAACACTGACTTGGTTAAATAGGGTATTTGATAAGAAATATGCATAGGATTAAAGAGTGGACAAGCTAAGAATTGAAACAGCGCTCTGTTTCTCTGAGAACGGCAATACATTAACAAAAGATAGCTCCCACTGTCATTGTCTACAGCCGTCTCCATTTTCCTCACCCCACTGAGAATCTTATTTCCCCGTTCTCATAATATGACTTCCTGTCTCAGTGCGTCATGTGGGTTAATATGTAGCTCAATTCACAAACCTATGGCTCTGTGTTAACCTCTGTCTGAATCCCTTTTTTGTCTTTCCAACACATATTTCCTTCTCCCCTACTTTATATTAATGTATCTGAAAATAGTTCCCAGAAATGGTTGCGCCAAGCTTGGAATGCTGTGGCTCGTCTAATCTGCCTGTTTTCCTGACTTTCAAAGATGTCCTGGCTCGCTAGAGAATGTAGGGATGAGCTTGTCTGAGGGGGGGATGGGCAGCAGGGGAGCAGGAGGGCGGGGAACCAAAGGCCAGCGGGATGAGCAATGAAGGCTTTGTTTATACCCCAGTGGTCTGATTTGAGATAGAGAGATACATAGATAGATATCTTTATTGTCACAAAACAAGTACAGTGAAATATTGTTTGGGTCAAACTGATAGAAGTGGTTGTGTGCAGTTGTATATGATATTTACACTCAGTTACCAGTTTATTAGGTATCTACTTAAAACTAATGCAGTTTAATACAGCGTTCCTGCAATAAATCCCACCTCCATTTTTGTTGAAAGTGTTTTAGAGTGGTGTTTATTCAATTTGTGGTGCAGTTGAATTGTATTGTTTTATACTGACAGATGGAATAAAAGCAACACTTCTCAACTGACAATTGAGTGTACATTGTCCTATATAATTCAGCTGCACAGTGCACACATAGCCTAAAGAAGACCTACATTAATAAAGAACATTCTCTCCTTTACTTTGGTGCTGTGTATGGTGTCTAGTAGTATTTGTTTTTTCATTGTCTGTGGGCAGAAATATGACTGTCTATAACTTGTAGACAGGATTTGGACAGTCTTTCTTCATCCCCAGGTTGTACAAAATGTGGAAGTTCAAATAGAATTTTCAACAAACAGCAGCACTTTAGAGACATGTTGACAAATGTTACTGAAAAAGCAACCATTTTTAACCCAAACCTGCTCTTCTCACATTTCTCAGTAGTATGCTGTCAGTATGGACATCTTTAATTCGCACTGCTGGCTGTTATTTATTTGTTCATGAAGCTCAACGGTTTGCTCACTTGTGAAGCAGCGCATTGGGCTAACAGTCCAGTCTTTTAATAGTGCACTGCGGAGCGTGTTTGGCTGTAGGTTTTAACCAGAGTGCAGTGAGTTACAATAAACATTGATTATGAAGCTGATATGGATCAATAAATTAAAAAAAAAGGACTCAATCAGTCCCTTCCCTGATTCTGCATATCAGCTCAGGACATGCCCAAATTTAACTGGACAAAACACATGATAGCGTTGTTGGTCTTAAAGGCGCAATGTGTAAGAATTTAAGAAATTAAAGTCTTTAAAGACAGACGCCTGATATCTCTCCTGGTCCCGCCTGGAGTGGAGGATGGCTGGAGTATGAAATTGACAGGTGGATAGCAGTCTCAGATCTTACACATCGCTCCTTCAAACAAAACATCTTTAGTTCTTTATCACTTTATAACCTCTGGCTTTTATTTATACATATTGTATTACAAAAGGTTCAGCTATTTATGGGCTGTTCATTTATTCATATGTCACTAAAGTAGTAGAAGTAAATTTGTGAGTCAGACATTATAATTATTTATTTTCTTTCTTTGAGATAAAGGGATAATCATCAGATCAGTACTCATTTTTTAAGCAGTTTTTTAAGCAACACCATTTTATCCTTAATTGTGAAGACAAACTCGATACTTTCACCAGGCCATACAAGCTTGTTGCCTTAAATTGTTTACCACTCTCACACAGTGTTATTCCTGCCTTGTATGAGCTCATTCCCTTTAACTCCCAAACTAGCAGTTTACTCTTACCATTACCGGAGTGCTCAACCCTCAATCCTCCGTGCTCCTTAAATCCCCGGGGCATGTGGCTCGTATCACGTTGGCTTGGCACAACCTCAGCTTTGTCAAGACACCCATTCCCATAGTGGTCGTGTTTACAATGTACTGTTTTCCTCTTGCCCC
>JAPMOB010206331.1:0-43406 GCA_029875015.1 Lepomis gibbosus | reverse complement strand
GTGGTAAACAGATATTTACAAAATAATCCCAGAACTACTTAATTAGGAACCACTCCCTGGTGGCTAGTCCTGCTCCCTGGGATCAACCCAGAGCAGAGGAGCCTGGCCAATTAGACCCCAACACAACCACCATGCGCCCCCCTCTGCTTACCGCCTTCATTGCTGCGTGTTTTGTGGATAGTTTGTGCATGCGTTTTCACCAGTTTGAGAAATCTGAAATTTATTAAGCCTCATCTTTTTTTTCCATTTGCATTGTGCAGCATGTCTCACAGGAAATTGAATTGGATGCAAGACAGTATGAGCTAATGGGAATCCCCCTTATCACAAAGAGCAATGAGAACGGCATTTCCTGTGTTAAAACACATTCTGAGAAATGTGATAAAAGCCAAACTCTTTTAGCATTTAGCATTCTGCATAATAAGAATCAATAATTAGTCCATAACATTACATACTGTTGTTCACTCAGTCTAATCTTGAATTCCTTCTGAAATACAAAATCAGAAAAAAACACAAAGCTGTGTGAGTTTTGTGATTAAATTTTATTGATTGTATTGATATAATTGTTTATTATTAATGTTATTAAATGCTTAATTCCTATCAATATATTCCTTGTACAGACCTTTTCCTGTTTACAGTAGCCTGTATCTATTGAGGGAAGGAAATAGCAGGTCGCAAGTCTGTCGCTAACACAAGACACATTACTTTACCTATATACATTCACACCAAGAGCTACTTTTAAGTTTCCAATTCATCCGACTTGTGGGAAGACACTACAAACACAATGAGAACGGCAATTCCAATAAGGACTTATTGAATCACTGGACAATTTCTGTGATCATTTTATGATTTAATGAATAAGAATCACTGAGGTAGTCTATAATTTAGTTTTACCCAACAAAAGCTCCATAGTTATGATGAAGCTGTGGTTAACAGGGCAGTGCTTTTGGCACTCAGTATACAGCCTTTTCCCTCTGCCCCTGTGAATCTTTTTAAAAACGCTCTCAGGGAACAGTAGTGAAATCCCCCAGCCGCAAATCTCCATGGTATCCAGCTTTACGGCACTCCCATACAGTCTCTAGTCTCTTGTCCCTCGGGCTCATCCCCGGCTTTACGGCACTGTAGGGGGAAATGTGGCTATTCCCTGGCCTCTCACTCCAGTCTCAGAGAGCAAGGGGTAGAGCGACGGGAGCCTTTGAGAGAGAAAATTAAAAAGAAGAAAAGAGGAAGGTCCGAAAGCAGGGGAAAGAGATTGATCGAGCAAGATATAGGAAAAAAGAATGTGGGTGGAAAGAGTGATGAGATCTGGACAGAGGTGGTGGGGTGGTCGTGGATGCTGAGCTCCATGATAGCAGCCCTGAGAGAACAACCTCTGGTGGCTTCATTCCTTTTAAACATAGGTGAAATTAGGCCTGTGCCAATCTGAATTTTTAATGGATTTACTGTATTTAGCACGTTGCAGCTAAATTAGGTATTTCTGAGCTACGCAATTGTACACACTAAACAAGGGCTATACAAGGATTGATCATAATGTTAGCTCCCAAAATTAATATAGTGACATTGACACTACATTCAGAGTACCAGCTCAGACCAAGCATTTTCTATAACCTGTACAACCCAGAATAAGTAATTAAACACAGAGTTAATAATTAAGTAATAACATTAATAAAATGGTGGCGTTACATTTATGTGCCAGAACCCTGGAATTATACAGCCTTTTGTCAAAGCAGTCACTGGTCTGGAAATGAGCTTGAGAGTCTAGCTCTGGCAAAGCAAATGCTCCTCTGAGCTGTGAGAATATTCCTGGTGAGACAGGCGGTCTTGTACTACAGTTGGTTATAGTAGTGCTTTTTTTTTTAATTTAAATGTATGTCTGTGTGTGTGTCTACAGGTCACGTTCAGTGGGGGGTCTTGGCAGGATTTGGTCTAATAGTTGCTCCCAGAATCGCCTCCAGGAGCCACGTGGACGTCACAGACTCTCCACCGTCATCCAACCACTGCGTCAGAATGCTGGGGAGGTGGTGGACCTCACTGTAGATGAAGATGGTAATAAATAAAAATATATATATATATATAATATATATAAAGTACCAAGGTGAGGATATATAACAACTTTAATGTCAAAAAGGTTGACATGGAGCCATCTTTTTCGTTATGTCACCATGAATTTTTAGAAGATCGATTTTCAAGAAGTTGCAGAGCTTCCAGTTAAGCCACACTCCAGATCTCTTTATGAACGACACAAGAATAATGTGTGGTACTCAGTTACTAAACATTTGCCTGACAAAAATCTGGTTTTACAAATGTACTAATGATAACTGTTAACAAAAAGAATATTTTAAATCTTCAAGTCTAAGTACCTAAGTATTTTAGATCAATTAGTAAAATAAAAATGGGTTGTTGCTATGCATTAAGATTTAACTGTAATGTGCATCAATTAACCACGCAGTGATAGTAATCAAGACTTTGTTGGTCTACATAAATATTAATCTTCATTAAGCAGGACCATATTTTATTTGCATTTGTAAGTATTTTTTTTCTGTAAATGCAGACTGCTTCATAACCTTTGGCATTTGTGAGACTTCAGTTCAATGTCAGTCTCGTTATCAGCCCACGCCCATGACAGATAGTAAAATGGTAGAGCACTGAGTATTAGAGTATTTGCATTTCTTAGGAGAAAGAGGGGAAATTAATTTGTGAATATGAAAAGCAGATGGCGTGCACACACTAGAATGCTAATAAGGTTTGCTCTTCTCCTTGTCTGCTAAACCTCTGTAGACAAGTACACACATGCTACTGTCCACGCTAGGACTCTTTTTTTAATTCTTTTTTTTACCAAAGTGTCAAGCTCGATTTTAGGTGGCCACATGAACTGTAAAAAAATAAGTAAGGACTGGTATATCTACATATTGTAAGGTATTCATTATTTGAAACTGATTTAGCATTAAAAGGAATTTTGTTAATAGTTGGATGATTTGGGGAACAAAACACACATAGTCAGAACCCCAGCCACAGAGCCCTGTCCATTGAAACTAAAACACTTTTTTTTTTCCATTTTCCCAGATCTCTCAGTTGTGCCAACAACCTCTGGCAGCATTCAACCTCAAACAGTCAGGTCGTCCTCGTCATCATCTTCCCATCATGCCTCTACCTCAGAGCTCAATGATGCCCCAGGGCCTTCCACTAGCTGCCCAGGCTTAATACCTGAAAGTATGCACACACAGAGGCCAAGTGGCTCTACTCGCACAGCCACAGAGGGTAAGACAGGACATGGCATGTTGAAACCAGCTGCTGTAGACCATTTCATTTCAACTCTTTTGCTCGGAGGCAGCTTGGGTCCAATATTCTTTCCTTTGGCTGCTGATACAACTTAAAATGGTCTAGATTGTGTAGTCACGTCACCTTCTTCTTCTCCTTTTTGTCACCTTTAAAATGACAACCTGCCACCTCATCCTATATATTTCACAATCGTGTATCTTACTCTCAACAGATGACAACAGACCAGGGTTGCCAGGTACAGCAGGGGAAAATGCAGGCACGGCCATGCCCAGACTGCCATCCTGCTGTCAGCAGCACTCCCCTTGTGGAGGGCCCTCCCCCGGTCACCTGTCCCTGAGCCACTCCCATTCAAGCTGCTTGCAGGCGTCGTCCTCTCAGCAGACCAGTGGCTCTCAGCACGGCCACGGTCACGGCCACAGCAACCCTCACCACTTCATCCACCATGTCCATCACCCAGCACCACAGCCCCCGGGCACCCTTCCCTTTCAAGAACCAAGCTGCCCTGTGGAGCGACCCGGTGCTCTGCCCGCACCCTGCGCTGTTGTCAGCAGCAGCAGCAACAATAGTAGTAGCAGCAACACAGGCCTCTATCATGACCAGGTACGCCCATGCTGCATTCAGTACCAACCTACTGTAGTTGTATAATAGTTGTTGCTGTCAGTGTGGCTATAGAAGAATTCTGCTTAAACCTAGTATCATTGACCACCAAATAATGAAATGTCCTATAGTTGTAGGCATCATTAGCAGCCTCTAAACAGCTGGCATTTAGACCATGGACAGCCAGGGAGGCTTTTTGGTATCACAATGAGTACATTTGTAATTAACTTCACAATGTTCTTATATTGTAGGCTCTATTTTGTCTTTTATGGATTATATTAATATTATCTGACATTATAGTCACACATTTATGAGAAACTTCACTTTGCAAGGCTGCAACATCACACACACACCTCTGCTGTGTAGTATGCATGCAGTGGAAAGCTATATTAGACTTCGCAATGAGGAAATACTTGTGAGTTTGGCCCACAGTCATTATATTATCCTTAGAGACTTTGCCGTGGATTGGGCGTATTCATAATAAAACTACAGTGTGATTTGTTAAAGTGACTTTAATTTCAGCTATTTCCGAGTTTTGTTTTGTAAATTTGCCACTTTCATCTAGGATTTTTTTTCTCTGTTTATTAACCCACACCCATCTGGCTAATTCAGTTATACAGATTGGCTAGATTACAGAAACCGGCCCGTTACCTACAGTATTTAATTAAGATCTCCTCATTGAGGCTGCAGGAGTCGCTGTATGAACGTCAATGCTGTTGTAAGAATAACGTCATTTCAGCTGCAACCGCAGTGGAACCAGTCAAGATGAAATCTTAAAATAGTTTATTATTATATTATTATGTATATGTGTGTAGTCCACATATACAGGGTTACCTCAAGTTAACCACAAACAAAACCTGCTCAGAGCAGTTTAGAGATGCAGTGTAAATTGCCATGGTAAAAGACCTATCCACCTTTCGTAGTACGAGTTAATCGGTCACAAAGTTACTCCTGAAGCACAGCACAAAATTACTCGCTCTATGACAAGTAGTATTGGAATAAATTCTGTGTCAATCACATTTTAGGTATTAAAGTTTTTTTAAATGGTCTTACCATAATTTCATACTATGCTAATTTCATCCTCTACTATGTCATCATGGCATCATCCTACCATCCTGTCCCTCTGTTGGTGAAGGCCACGGTCCAACACTTGTCAGTCATCAAGAAACAGTATTTAGCTATAGAGATTGAGGCAAAACAGAATAAACAGGTCCTGCCTATATATTGTTTTTCACGCAGAAGATTTTATTGGCCATGGTATATGAGATGAATTGTGTATGACTTGCATGTGATTGTTTTTGAAATCTCAGAAAACTCCTTTAGTATTCCACAGGAGAAGTTAGTCCCTACTCTTTCTATAACATCTCCTTCTTCCTTCCACAGCAAACTCTGCCAGTGGACCTGAGCAACAGCAGTGTTCGAAGCGGTGGAAACAATGGGGCTAGTTTCCATGGTAGCACCTCAGCCTTTGACCCGTGCTGCCCAGGCTCCACCTCACGGCCTCCTACTTACGTTTCCCAGGCCACACCTGGGCCCAGCCAGCCAGCTGTGGTGGACTCATTCAGCTCCTCCATGGTGGCTCAGTCCCAGCCACAAACACAACCCCAGCCCTGCAGACATTACATGCACCCCTCCTGTGAGTACATCGCCGTCATGCACATATTTTTAGTCATCCCTTTTTGTATTTAAAAAATATATTTTGGTTTTTGATCTTTTTTTTGGAATGGCAGATTTTGATATTTCATCATGTGATGGGAAAACTGGGTAAATGAAACTCCAGGAGAACAGCGTGGGACGCATATTTCATTTTCAAATATAATATATAATTTATATAGTTTATAATAGATTATCAGTGTGTTTTCTTGCCAGATTGGTTTGCGGCTGTACCTACACCAGCTTGCTCTGTCTGAATAGCCCAATTGGTTAACATGAGCACTGAAAGGAAGGTGGCAGCGCTTTGACCAAGTGCTTTGGTGCACTTCACAGTGCTTCTGCTTTCTGCCTGGACAACAAGGATTTTCCACCCATTTTGCCCAGTCAGAGACAGGGAAGATCAGGTGGTGGCAGGACCCAAAAAAGTAGAGGTAGCAGAGGAACAAGAGGTTGGGGGAGTGTGTGGGGAAAGAGAGCAGCTCGTGCAGAAGCCTAGACTGACAAGCCCTCAGGGCAGCTGTATTTCGTCGTCCTCTGACGTTAGACAGTGATTAGTTTATTTTTTGAATGTTTTAAACAAAAATCCGGGCCAAGTTGTACTCAGTGTACCTTTTTAATCGTGTCACATCATGGAGGAGAGGAAACTGCACATTGTTGGGAAATTTTCAATTATTGGCCAGTGATAAAGATTTGAAAGGACACAGCATGTTGTTAAAATTCGAAATGAATCATCTTGTTCCCTTAAGGACAATATATACCCATTTAAACGTGATCAGGGAATATTACGCGCCATTTTACGGTTTAAGCGGCCTTTCAATCGAAATATTTCGGTGTTCATGTTGTTGTTCATCTTCAATTTACAAAACTACAGTGGTGCTGCCACTTGTGGCAGTAATTTTGAATGCAGGGCAGGCTCGGTGCCATCCTCACTTTGGATTCCTAACCTAGGAAATTCCTCAGTTAGGACAGTTCCATAATAGCTAAATTTCTAAGATAAGATTTTTTCTTAAATAAAGTTTGGAAACCTTTTTCCATAAAACCAAAAATCCTAAATGTTATCCCAAACTGATTATTATCATAATCAGTTGATTATCATAATCAGTTTGAGATAACATGATAATGTAGGATTCCAGACAGTATTTAGAGGCAGATGCCTTAATATGTAAATGCTCTTAGATTGTAAAAATTATTTAAAATGACTTCATGAAATGTTAGCTTAGTAGTCTTCTGTGTTATTTTCTGTACCTATGTGTTGTTGTTTTTTTTTTTAATATGCTGCTGCCTATCTTGGCCAGGTCAACCTTACAAAAGAGGTTCTTAATCTCAATGGGACTCTTTTGGTTAAATAAAGGTTAAATAATAATAAAAAATATGACAATATAGGATTCCAGACTTAGGAAGTCTCTGTAATGAGGCCCCAGATATTTATGCTGTAGCTGACAAAACAAAATGCAATTTAATTTCACTTCGGACTTTCAAGTGTCAGCTACTGCATTTGGGAAATTCTCTCATTCGCAGTGCCACAGTACTTGTGAGATTTGGCAGGCAGCTGCACTCCTAAAACCTAATGGTAATTAAACGGAGCCTGATGGTTAATGTGCCAAGTGCTGTGGGAACGGTTCCAGGCAGAAGTAGTTAATGGCTCATTCTACTCAGAATAGCTCAGTGTGGAGAGTGAAGCGTTGTGACAAGGCTCCCTGGTGGGGATGTAGTAAGAGAGTTAGTTGCTGCTGGTGCCTGCACTCACCTCTCTTACCTGTTTCTCCAACGAGCAAGGCAGGCTGCACCAAAAAAGAATATTTATAAATGGATGACTCAAAGTAGTAAACTCAGATCATTTTTGACGTTGCCAAACCCTGCCATATTAAGAGAGAGTTGGTGTCAAACCAATGAAAATGTTACAAAGGCATCATCTGTCAAGATGTTTGTCTGCTGGCATAAAGTACAAATGTGTAACTCTTTCACCCATGTTTTGTTTGATGCCTGAGATGAAAAATAATTTTTTGTCACTTCCTTAAACCATAACTCTGGTGACATTCTACATTTATGTCAGCAAGTTTTGGACATGGAGCCAAAGCATCGGGTAGCTTATTCCCGTGTGCCATAGAGCCCCATTGTTATCACTCTTAACCAAAGACAACAAAAGGGAGCAGTGGTACCAAAAGTTAAACACACCTCTGAACCACATTGTTGTACTTGCTGATATGTTTCTTGACTACAATGAACAGTAGTTTATTTTGAGTCAATGCTATATACACACCTTCCTGGTACCGTAAATACTCACTAATGCCTTTTTAAAATAAAAATAGATTACTGTGCATGTGTGGAAAATGCTTTCAAAAATAGACATCTTAATAGATTATGTTTATCAATTAACAAAATGCAAAGTGGGAGAACAGAAGAAAAATCTAAATCAAATCACTGACCACCCTTCAAAACAGCATCAATTCCTCTAGGTATACTTACACAAAGTCAGGGATTTTATAGGCAAATCATATGTATGTTGAAATACAATCATCAAATGAAACAGAAATGGCTGTATAGGAGGAATACAACTGGAACAGCCAAACTCAGCTTAAAAGGTGAGGTTGCCGAAGACAGTTTACTGTCAAAAGTCATACATCCAGCTAGGCTGAGCACATCAACAAGACACTAGGTAGTTATACTGCATCAACAAGGTCTCTCCCAGGCTGAAATTTCAAGGCAGACAGGGGTTTCCAGATGTGCTGTTCAAGCTTTTTTGAAGGAGCACAAAGAAACTGGCAATGATGAGGACCGTAGACGCAGTCGTCAGCCAAAGAAACCTACTGCAGCTAATGAAAGACACATCATGTTTGTTTCTCTTTTCAATTGGAAGATGTGCAGCGGTGCCATCAGCTCAGAGCTTCAGAAAACAGTTGTGACCCTGTACACCGATCTACTGTTGAGAGAAGTTTGGTCAGAAGTGGCTGTCATAGAAGTGCAGCCAAAAAGTCATACCTCATACATGGCTTGCCCTTTGCAAGCTACTCAACTGTGCATGCAAACACAGGAACTGGGGTGCAGAAAAATGGCAGCAGGTGCTCTGGACTGATGAGTCAAAATTTGAAATTTGGCTAAAGCAGAAGGCAGTTTGTTTACTGAAAGGTTGTAGAGCGGTACAAGAATGAGTGTCTGCAAGAGATGAAGCGAGAAAGAGTGTCTGCAGGCAACAGTGAAGCATGGTGGAGGTTTGCAAATTTGGAGCTGCATTTCTGCTAATAGATTTGGGGATTTGGTCAGAATTTATGGTGTCCTCAATGTTGCTTCATCAAGCAGTACCATCAGGGAGGCATCTGATTGGCCCCAAATTTATTCTGCAGAATGATAACAACCCCAAGTCATTAAGAACTATCTTCAGCACTAAAAAAAGAACAAGGCGTCCTTGAAGTGATGGTATGGCCCCCACAAAGCCCTGATTCATCAAATCCGTCTGGGATCGTGTAGATCTGTCAGATTTATCCTTTAGTGTTTAAATATGTTTTCATCTTTTTTTCCCCTATTCTCTTTCCTCAAACCCAGATGGCCCTTTAGCACGCTCACTGCATCATCAACCCTCCTCCGCCTGTCCTCATTCCCATGGGAACCCACAACTAACACCTCAGCCCCCACCACAAGGTGATTATGTCATTCCCCACACTGTCACCTTTCATCCACCACTGCCATCCCACCCTGCAGGCCACGCCGTTCCTCCCGCCCCTCCCCCTCCTCTGTCTACCCACCACCTATCTAGCTCAAGTGCCCCTCTGGCCCAGCACCTGCCAACAGACCACCAGACCCTGCCGCACCATATACCGGCTCTGGGGGCCTCGGTGCAGAGGCTCCATCAACACGAGATGCTGCAGAGGATGGAGGTGCAGAGGCGCCGGATGATGCAGCACCCCACGTGAGTACAGTCACCACTACCCAGCTGGGTTTTCCTCATTCTGAGTGTTCATTTTAGTGTGAAAGATAAAACTCACATATTTTCCTTTCCTTGCAGACGAGCACATGAGCGTCCGCCTCCACACCCCCACAGAATGCACCCCAACTACGGCCATGGACACCACATCCACGTGCCTCAAACTATGTCTTCCCACCCTCGCCAGCCTGAGCAGAGAACAGCATGGTGAGTATCAGAGGCAATGCGGCTTGGCAGATGGGTGGTTTTAGCCCTAATTAAACCCAAGTTCAATGCCAGCCAATCAAATATTAAACATTTTTAACATGACTCGACAACTCGTTCCTTTTACACTGAACAAAATTATACACCTAACACTTTTGTTTTTGCCTCCATTCATCCTGACCTGAACTCAGAGATCTAAGACTTTCTGTGTGTCCACAAAAGGCCTATTTCTCTTAAATATTGTTCACAAATCTGTCAAAATCTGTGTTAGTGATCCCTTCTCCTTTGCCGAGATAATCCATCCACCTCACAGGTGTGGCATATCAAGAATCTGATCAGACAGCATGGGTATTGCACAGGTGTGCCTTAGGCTGACCAAAAGTGTTTAACATTTTGTTTAGTGTATGTTCAGATCAACTAGAGAAAGTTTGGATGTAAAGATGACCAATCACATGTTATCTTTGTCGACAGGGAGCTTGGCATTGAGGCTGGAGTGACTGTGGCACCGTACCCTTCAGGGCACCTGCACTCCCACCTGCCCCACTACCACCCTCCCCCCAGACTGCACCACTTCCCCATCCCCTTCATGGTGAGAGAAACCCTCAACACACATGCATACATTAGCATAAATGAGAAAGAATCAGTTTTATATGAAGCCTGGCTTAGATTAATGGCGTTGGCCCCTTATTTATAACATCAGTTATTTCAAGGATGGTTTGGTGAACCTAATGAATAATACATTCGCAATTAATAGTACCTCATCAGGCATTTCGTGTGCACACTCAACAAATCCAAAAGCCTTGAGAAAGATCCTGCACAAATAGTCGACAGTTTCCTTATGTTATGTTATTGCTAAACATTAGGTGTCTTCTACAATCAGTTCTTCTCTGTAACATCGATGCAAGTGCACATAAAGTAAGGATGCTATTTTCCATATGTAAAGAGCACATCCACATTTCATCACAGCGTGCACACTGAGAATTAGGGATTAGAGAAGTAGAACAGTCTATGCAGAGTTCATTAGTTTTAATTGGTATGCCTCTGTGACCTTCATCATTACATATTTGCCATGTGAATACATTCAGTAGCCCCTCTAATTTGTTTTTAAATAAATCATCTTAAAACTCTAATTTAAACTTTGGATCTGCCACCAGCACTTACAGTTCACAGAAATTCTTTTTAACCAAAATTTGACAAAATGTTAGTTGCACAGGGTATAGTTAATCTTACAGCGATTATGATCTGTATTTTTATAATAATAATGTATCAAATGACAGTAAAAGAACCAATGTGAAAGGGGTAATTTGTAGTGATGAAGCTACATAGAAATATATTACTCTAATCTACAGCTCCCCTCAGCTTTACAGAGCTCCTTATTTAGCTGTCCGGCCCACGCCTGACTGGTTTTGTTCACTGTCACCCTACAGTTATTTTGTCAGCTGTTTTCAGTGAAATGGCTCTAAAAATCCACTGTACACTACCTGCTCAGCACCAAACAGCAGACAGATACAGTTTGAGACTAGCTGGTGAACAAAGTGGAGCATGTAGTCACTAGATATTTTCCCTCAGGAGTTGGTGGAGACCAAAAACAGAGCTGAAACAGAGTGAATATTGAAACATGACTCCAAATGATAATGTTGCTCCATCGCAGCTGGCTGTGAAAATAAGGAAACGTTTGCTAACACTAACATCATATCAACTTAAAGGCGATGATACGTCAATCTTGTGTGCATAACTTGATTCCCAAATTTGTTTTTCTCAGTTTTAATGTTATTTTCTGAGAAAATCTATCCCTCTCTCTGAAAGAAAATTATCACAGTTTCCCAAATACATGTACAAATACGGCAATGCTGAAATTCAAATGACTCTGCCACCAGTAGCATAGATTATTGTTAAACACTCACCAGAAGCTTAAAACCGAGCCTTTTTAAAAGTGTGAAATTATGAAATGAGAAATGTATGTGAACCAAAAGGATTACACTAATTGCACTCATTCATGAGAGAGACATGTTAAGATTATTCTGAGAAAATGTTTTCCCAAAATGTGCATGTTTTCTTTCATCACTCTCAGCACACTGGCATATCTGAAGTGACCTACCCGCACATTCGGTACATCTCATCTAGAATGACTGGCTTTGGAAGAACCTATGAGGTGAGAACTGTTTTTATTTATTTTTAGGGATCCAAGCAGTGAAGCTGATGGAGCCCTATTGTTTTCTTTCTTTCTTTCTTTCTGCTAAAAGTGTTTGTGCAGCAAAAACTGCTGTAAGAAAACTCACCAGAATTGGCAGGTGGATTGCAAATTCCACCCACTACTCAGGCAAAAAATATAACCGTTAACTTCACGTTTTTCCAATTATCTCAAACAGCTTTGTTTAGAGTCAGCCTTCTTTTGTCATTTTAATCTCTGGATTCATCTGCATCTTTGCTCCAGTGGTGTTCTGTGCAAACATTTTTATGAACTTGGCCAATCGACGCAAAACGTGGCAAATCATCTGCAGACTTTGCTCAAAAGTTATCAAAAGAATTTTAATTCATCAATCCTTTTTTCCACAATTTTTTCTTTCGTGTCTTTACATACAATTTTCCTAGTAAATCAAAATTGGTTTAATCTAATCAAACTTAGAGTCTCTGTTCAGATGCTTGGTCCAAGCTTTTCTGAGCAGTCCTGGGCTATTCTTCCACTAGGGGGCCCCACACATGCGAAAAGTTTATACCTTGTAATTTGACAAATAGATTTCTACAAAATTCAGTTTGTACAATCTTGGGTCTTGGTTGTTTAAATGAAGCGTGGCTTTTTGCAACAAATTTATAGACATTTCTCATTTCAAACTTCAAAAATTCAAAGAAAATTGCCCGTACATTTACGTATGTTACAAAAGTTTGCCTCACTGCAACCTATAGTAAATTCAGAATTCAGCCACTCTATATTTTTCAGAATATGCTAAATCAATTAACATCTACATCTCCACAAGCCTTTGTTCAAACGCTACCAAAATCAACACAGACACCCTTTAGATGGCAGAGATTAAGTGTTTCAGAGGGTTTTTAGATCGATCAAAATGTCAGTGTTGGATCAAATGCAACCAAAATATTTGACAACGCACCCAAAACTGGCAGAATATGTGATTTTGTTCAGAATTTTATCACCAACCTTTTGACCATAGAAACTGACAAAAATATCAGTCTGGCACATGTGATGTCACTGCCTCAACTTGTGAGAAGGTGTGTGGAACCATGATCTCACAAGTAGCTCAGTTCAAATCCCTCGGTAACTGATTTTCACCTGCCAACAATGGGAGTGTTCAGATCATAGTGAGTCAAAGTTTTCCTATTCAACTTGGATCCTGTGACACTTTCTTAGTTTCCTCTGCTAAAAAGTGTTTGTGCAGCGTAAACCTTCTGTCTGGGAAACACAAAATTTGGCAGGTGGGTTGAACATTTCAAGTACATAGACTTAAGACTAGTTCATACTACACGATTTTTAGGCGGATTTGCCGCTCGGCGAGCTCAGCCAAGACACACCGCCAACGTCTCCCAGATATCTAGCATGCCAAATATCTGGAAGAGGCGACTCGAAATCCACATCCTGCCAATGAGAATATCAGTGGGCAACTAATGACTAATAAGCACAGCAACACTCAACGCTTGGCTAGCTCTCTCTCCTCATTCTTGTGTTGTCATAAGAGCAGCGTAGTTCCTTTGCGGAATACGGATGAGCATAACGTTGTGTGTAGTGAGCGTTTGATTGACCGAATGAGAGAGAGCGAGCGGGAGAAAGCGATGGTCAGTTACCAAAAGCAAAAGATAAGCAGTGGAGACCCGATGCAGGCTGAAGTGACTCCATTTGGTCTTCTCCTCTGAAAATGACAAATGTTGCATATTTACGACTTGCTTGAATCCCGATCATTGCCACTTAGGGCTATATTTTTTTTTTTACAGTTGCTGAATTAGTTTTTACCAGTCCCAAGACAACTAAGAGTAAATGGACTACCGATTCATTCATTCATGCCTGTCATCATCAATATTAACATTATAATTGCTTGACTCTCAGCACCTACATGACCGGTAGCTATTTTCTTACTTTGGTGATGAAGACACACTTTAACAGTAGTAACAGGAGCCACATTACAGTTAGTATTCAACGTACACATTGGCATTTCATAAGCGCACCTGTCATAGAGAAAGGAGAAAGCAGGATATAATATTATAGTGGAAGTGCAGACAAAGAAAAAGTTTCTTGACAAAAAAACAAGGTCCAGTTACTAGGTGTTGTGTCGTCAGTGGATGGAGTTTGCTCAATTTAATGTGTTGTTAAACGCGACTGTAACTCAGTTGCCAGAGGAGATCAGCCATTAATCATAATGTTGGTGGTTTGGTCCCTGAACTCTGCCTCTGACTTTCTTTATAAACAAGTCTAAGTCGCAGCGTTCCACCACTAAATTGTTTTGTGCCAAAAATGTGCACCTGTGTGTCATTTTCATTGCAGTTTGTTTATACTACTTCCATTCAGGACCTGCTGCATTTAGAGGAACGACTGGGGACTGTGAACCGAGGAGCCTCTCAGGGAACCATAGAGAGGTGCACTTACCCACACAAGTACAAAAAGGTGAGGATTTGTGTGAAAGAGGGTGTGTGAGCGAGGGGGTATGTGTATGTGTCACTATGCATATATTGTTCATTGGCTTTTGTAGACACTGTATATAGTTGTGCATGTCTGTTACAGTTTATCCTGGGACAGAGTGCGCAGTGGTCTTTTGTGCTCATTTGAAACGTCTGATGTTTTTCCAACATTTAGCAAAATTCTGTAGTGTGTTTTACCAGAGATTGCAGCTGTGAAGACATTGTTGGGGAAAAGCTTCCTTAGAGGTTTCCAAATGTATCTAAATAAGCAATCTAACACCCTGCCACCCAATACAGAAGGTGTTGGAGAGAGACATTGACCAACAGTTAACCCCTGAAGCTTGGGCATCTATTGGGAAAAATATGCACGCAACCCCAGAATCGGTGAGAAATAATGAACAAATCAATTTGGAAACATGTCTCTGCTCATATGTACAGTAGATGTTAGTCTTGGGGGCCAGGGAATTCGGCTCTAGAATAACTTTGATTTGGATAACATAGGTTTGTTTAGCATAGAAACAACAGATAGAAAGTTTTTCTGTTTTCAGGACAAAATGACCATTCTCTCTGTCCCCAAAAGAATTTAATGTATTTTGTTGAAGTGTTTGTTTTAAATATAGTTACCTCTTTATAGACATTATATTATTTTTTTATACAAATGTATTCATAATGTTGCATAGTGTTTTAGTTGAGCAGTTTAATATGTTTAACAGAGAGTGGATTAATAGGATTATTAACATATGTAATGAGTCTGCTGAGGCACCTTTACAGATCGATACTGCATATCAAAAGTCTTGTTTCCAAATGTTTCTCCCAAACAGAGAAAGCTGCATGGTAAGCAAGATGAAGACGAGGGGGCAGATGAAGACACAGAAGAAAAATGCACCATCTGTCTGTCAATACTGGAGGAGGGGGAGGACGTCAGGTAAAGGGCTGCCCTCCTGGGTATTTGCGCCATTTGTTGCTCGCATTTTTGATTGCGTTCATGTCTGTGAGCGTGTGAACAGGCATGTGGGACGGCAGGTGTGGTTGTTTCATTTTGCCACTGTCTCTCGAGATTTTTTTTTAACCCAAAGGTATAGTAATCAACAGAAAACCCCAGAGTGCCTTAAAATTACCAACCTCATGGAACTGCTTTTTGGCACCTACTCAGGTTTCTGCCCCCTGTTGGTATAAAAGGAAGTTCATTCATATAGTCAGTTTTTTACAGTCATCACCTGTAAGCATTGAAATACTTATAAGTATAAACTTTTTCCATGTCTAAACTACAACACACCATATGACATTTTTCCCAAACGGTTAAGGTCATATTTAGGTAAAACACAAGAACAACACGCATGTGTTTTTACTTCTACAAAGACTGTAGACGTTTTCAGACGGGCTCTGGGAGGAAAAGATCAAAGGGCAGCAGACTCAAACTAAACATGCTTATTTTAGTTTTAAATAAAGTGCTCAAATGTTTAAAGGCTCTCCTATGAAATTGTTAATGGATAACGAAATTCTATCTTTTACTGACTACAAGTCTAATGAAAAGACCAAAACCAATAATATGTTAGACTGTCTTTTAGAAATTTGGTTTACCCTACCCTGTCAGCTGCTCCCAAGCCCATTTCTTCCTACTAAAGATGAAAATCTCAATATATTTTTTTATGGCTCAGTAATGTTATTCAACAACATATTCATAGTATAAATGAATTGTCGGTTGACAATAAAAAAAACATAAAATATCACTAGGCTTATCCTTTCAACAGATAACAGGATTATTCTAATGGGTTATGAATAATCATAACCTTGCATTGTTTTACTTTTCGTTTATTTCCAATTTCTCACCCTAGTCAAACCTCATCCGATATTTATTTCCCGTTATTTACAATTGTCACTGTGAATCCAGAATATTTGCAACATATTCTTGGTAAAAGCAGTCAAAACAGCAGAGAAAAACATTCACCCAGACAGCGGAGGACTATACTCAGCCCTGTTAAGACTTGGTCTGACTACTTATGGGAGAGGAGAGAGGAGAAACCAAATGAGTTCAAAAAGCAAGTAATATCTGATTCTAGAAAAAAAATTACCCTGAAAACGGGACAGAATAAATGAATTAAATGGAAAATAAAAACAGATAATCAGGCTTTTCCCCTTCCATTGTTGTGCTTTTTTCTCCCACACCAGTCTAACATCTTTATCGTACGATATTTATTTACTATTATAAACTGTACTTACTTGTAATTGAACTTGGCCCTGTTAAGACTGGACTGAAGGATGTGACTTGAAGGCTCTCAAAACAGTTTGTAACGTTTCTCATCTCTTCTGCCTCTGTTTCCTCACCAGACGCCTACCATGTATGCACCTCTTCCATCAGCTGTGTGTGGATCAGTGGCTCCTCACCAATAAGAAGTGCCCCATCTGCAGAGTGGACATTGAGGCGCAGTTGTCTGCTGAGAGTTGATGCTGTTTTTCTAACAACCCCTTCTGTTGAAAATTTATTTTGAGATCATATTAATTTTCTCCTCAGTACTGCAGTCAACCAAAGATGGCATGAATTACCTGCGCAGCTCTACTACGAGAAAATAAAAAAACACCTGACAAAAAAGCATTGAGCCTAGAGTGCCAGCTATCACATATTACTACAACAGCTAGAATTCTCCATTAAGGGTTTAAGATTTTATTGTATTTATAAAGCTTTTATGTAGCTTTTGATTGTTTCCTCAAGTGTCAATTTTTTTTTTTTTCTCTGCATGTTTCCTTGCAATGCATTTCTTTGCACATATAACGTGGGCTTAACACGGCCTAACAACTTGCAGGTGAGGATAGCTGCTCTAGTAAACATGCATTTCTGTAAACCTAATGCCTTGCTTTACTAGAATAGCATGTCAGCCTCCAGTTAAAAAAAAAAACATTGCAGGATTCATTTTTACCAATCATTGTATTGATTAGTTTATGTTTAGAAAATGTGGATTGTTAGTGAAAGATGTTTTTCAAGTAAATCAAGACATTCCTAATTAGGGAAACATGTTAACAGATCAGCTGCTGTATTAGTGAACACCCAGTATTTCTAGAGTGGAAATAAACTCCAATGTTCACCTCACTCCCAGAATATGCACATGCTTTGCTACGATTACACCACCCTCCAGCACCTTCATTTGACTAAAACACCGTTATCACCACCATCTGATGTATTTTAGAAAACAAGAAAAAGAATGTCACATCCCTCTCCTGACTGTTCTTTCTAAACTGAACAATTGTTGGGATCTGCTGTGAATCTTTCCGTTCTTTTTTGCCATGGTTCCTCCCTGCAGACGGGCCTGTGATGGTTAACTAGGTTTCTGTAAGATGATCTCAGGTCTAAACGTGTAAAGAATTTTACATGAGCCTGCGACCTGGGATCATTTTGTCAATTTGATACTGGCAGTGGCGTTTGACTTTAATTTCCTGTGTGTGTGTGCGCGCGCGCATGTGTGTCTGTTCAGAGGGAAATACACAGCTCAATTTGGAATAAATATTTACCGTTTGTTCTCACACTTTCAAACCATTTTATCCACCCTCCCCTTTGTCTCTCTGTAGTCAAGCGACAGCGTCCATTTTGGCTGCTCGCGCAAAAAGAAAAACACTAATACTGTTGACTAACTCACTCGCATAGACTTGCACAAGAGAGAAAAAGGTAGGATAATAGTAGTGAATATGACAGTGCACTGAGGCCATGTATTTCCACTCTGAAGAATATTTAAAAAAGAAGAAAAAAAAGATACTTTGAATGGAGTGTTGAAATGCAGTACTTAAAGCAGGTATCCATGCATTCATTGACTTAGAGGCACCAGGATCATATTCTGTGGGATTTATATTAGTTTTAAAAAATAATATTAATAAACTTGGATAACTCTTAATTGAGTCTTTTCCTTGGTGTCTGTTGAAAACCAGATGTGTGAGTGAATGTTGGCTTCTTGATGAAACAGTATTGCTACTTTATGAAATGTCATTCAGGACGTTGTATGTCTTAAAAGATAACCTGGATCAATTCATATACTGAATACAGAGTTTAAACATGAGTTCCTTCCCTTAAACATCTTGAACTTGTTCAGGTAAGTACTGAAAATGCTGTAATCAGTTTCTGCCCATGTTAAATTGCAATAACAGTTTGAGTGGGGGAAAAACTTTACATAGAAAAATAATTATATTACATTTTACAATAATGTCCTCTGAGTTGTATTTTTTGAGATTGCACAACTTTGAACTTGTATTTTATTTTACCCGAAGGATAATTTATTTGGCAGCAGGAGATATGTAAATGCAGTTGGCACAAAACAGTCTAGATATTAGTAAATTCCTCCTTGAGTGCATGTTTTCATCACCACTCCAATGTTCACCTCACTCAACTTATATATAAGTTGATGTGTATTTCATGTTCAAAGTGGTATCTTCAATGCCTTAGATCAGTGGTACCCAGCCTCTTTGCCTTGTGACCAGTGAAAACAAAGATATGCCTACTTACATCCTTTCATCACAGTTTACCTTCGTCTGACAGTTGTGACCAGTTGAGAGTTATTTTCTTTCTGTGTGATTTTGATCATTTTTAAGTCCTGAATTGGTATAAATTATTTATATTTAATAAATATATAGGCTTAATCCTTTTTAAGCATAACGAAATGACAAATATGAAAAAATATGGCATTGCCTTTGAAGAGTTAACCTAAGTGAGGAAACCTGAAGCATCAGTCATAACACAAGTGCAGTACATACTGCAGCCACAAGGTGGAGATAAACCAAGAATCTCTCAGTGGAGCACAAAAGAGACACTAGAAGAGCTGTACCATATAATTGTTCATTCATGAACATCAAGTCTTGGAGCAAAGATGTGACAATGACTGAACGAAGGAGAACGTTTGTTGATTTCATTAGATCCATGATAAACAGCCTGTGATGTGCTGCCCATGTCACATTTAGACAAAACCAAATGTCAAGTTTCTGGTACCAGAAACGGATACTAAGCATACGGCAATAATTGATTGATGTTTAGGAGATAGAAATTAATGCAGTGATTGAAATGGAATCATAATCCTGTAGGTTTAGTTGAAAGCTGAAACGGCTTCAGGTCTGGGAGACATCAGAGACCGGGAATTTTAGGTCTACGTGTTAGAGACAGTATGCAGGCTTCAGGTCTGACATTGATTTAGGGTTCAAATCACAACACATTGGTGCACTGCAACAGGTGAACAGCCAGAGCAAAGGAACACTCTGTGCAGGAACTACTGCTTTATGTCCATGTACTTTCAGAGTGGGAGTCATTTGAGTCTTTTAGAAGAATGCGAGAAAAGTAACTCTGGGAGGAAGGCAAGCCAGTGTAGTCTAAACTTTCATGTCCGTTTGTATCAGATATGCATCCTTGCTAGGTTTCCCTGCAGGTACCGGTACTCACTGACGATTAATAATATAACAGAATGCTTAAAATAGAGCTTTTCAACAGCAGACATTTTACCACGTCATACTACGTCATACTAGGAAAAACAGTTGTTACTAAAAACATTAACGATGGCTCTTCAAGTGTCCCTCGTTACACTTAACTGGTGTAAATAATAAAATTAACTGATGGCGTCAGTGAATTTGATTATTTACATGTCCTTTTCCTACTGTAGCCAAAACGTCTTCTATTAACCTTAAAGGCAGTTCATGTGATACAGTTTCAATTTACACTTACAGTAGTGGGTTGATTCAATATAATTAAATTTTACCATTTTAATCCAGAAAATAAGAAATGCATAAATCATAAAAATACAATTCAGTACTTCCAGTGTTTTCTCACCAGAACTTTATTCCTTACAGAAAGACCAGTCATGTAGGGAAACTCTGTGGCACTGTTTCTAAATAACCAATTACATTCACCAAAAAAACAACAAAAAAACGATATAATTGTTAATTTATGAAATGTGGGAAAAAAACAACACCATAATACCTAATGTAGCATAGCAATAGTGAGAAATTAAAGATTGTTTAATGGGGTTTGGTCAAAATGTATCTTGTAGTAGCTTCAACTAATGACTTCATTACTTGTAAAATTAGTTGGACTGCAGACCTGCTGGCATGTGAATACGATAATAAACATTGATCATTATTCATTTAATGAATTCTCTGATAATAAAACAAAACCGTTAAAAATACAATTTTACATGCTTTTAAGACTTGTCTACTGTTTTGTATTGCACAAGGATGTTTTCAACAATCCAAGATCAAACTATATGATGCAGACATGACAGAAGTCCCAGCTGTTGACACTGAATAGAGCATAATGTTAAGGAATGTGTAAGTAATGCAACAGCAGTGCAAAAGATGTGCAGAAACAGTGAAGCATAAGCAAAAATAATTCTTTGTAGTGCCACAGGAAAATATCAACATTTTTTCAACTAAAACAACGTTTTCACTTGACAAAACAAAAATTCCATTCACCCAAGTCTGTGATAACCATTATTATCTGTCGCTGAAATGGAAATAAAGCAGCCCTGTGAGTATCAAAAGCAGAGAGAATAATAGTATAATAAAATCCTTCAGAGAAAATACAAAACAGTTCATTTAAAATCTAACCAACAACAGGCAAACTCCTAAATATGAACACATATACAGAATCTGGTCTAAAATGCCTGTTTTATTAATTTCATGTAAACAAATTATTCTCCTCAGTAACTCGGCTTATTGCTAGCTTGGCAACCTGTCCTTCAGAGACTTGACTTACTAGTTGTGGCATGAACGAGTGATGATGTCTGTGTCCAAGGTAGTACCTGTACTAATAAAGTGCTCATACACCACAGACAACATGCTCAGGTTACAGTATACATGGCCTCTACTGTGTGCCAAAATATATACGGGTGTGACCAAAAAAAAAAAAACAACAAAAATTTATAGATGAAGGTGTTACGTTCCATGTGATTCACCACTTGACCTCATTGGCCTCTGATGTTTTTGCACATGTGTAATCAGGCCTATTAAAATGGGGTTTAAAATCACTAAAAATCACAGTGTGATCATTGAGTCATTGATCACTGAAACGCTGTTCCCTGTAAGTTGTTACAAATAAATATTCCTGGTAAAGCGGCGGCCACTTCAGTTTTGACACTGAGACGACCGCCTTTAATTCAGCAATCAAACCTTCATCTAAAAACGACATGTTGAGAATAAAAATCCCAGCCTGGTCCCACAGATTAAGCGTACTTCATTCCAATGCTTCAAAGTGTTTGAGCTCAAATCCTCAGCAAGATATGAATGACAGTAAGGAAAACACAGGAAGCTATAAATACAATAAATAGTTTTGTTCATTACTCAAAAGGGACTATGGAGGAAAACAGACCCCCGGGGTCAAACAGTCTTCTCGTCTTTAAAGCAGAGCCTCATTTTCAAGCCTGACGTTTTTTTTGGTCTGGTGGTGTAACCTAGAGTTACATTCGTTTACTACAAAGGCAGTAGTGGAGGAAGTGTGAGTTTCTCTCCTCAAGGAAATCTCACAGCTCTCATCTGTCTCTGACTGTCCTGTCCTCTGAGAGGGTCAGCAGCAGGCTCCTCCTCCTCCTCGTGCCGTAAAACCAGCAGCTCCTAGATCTTGGTGACATAGTTGTTGGGGAAAAGTCCCTGCTTTCCACGAAGACGTCCTGTCCACCACCCGGATGCATCTAAACAACAGATGCGACTAGATTAGCATCTCATTTCAGGTTGACATCTGACTGAGATCCTTACAAAAATTGAAGATAACAAGCCATCTGAATGCCGTCTTGTCATGTGCTTACCCTCTTTGATGATGTCAATAACGTCATCAGCATTGAAGCTGAGCTCGTCTGTGTCCTGAGCGTCGTAGGCGTACAAAGCTTTGCACTGGGGCACCTGGGGTTTGGGCTTAGGTGCAGGTTTGGGCCGTCCTCCTCCCGGCTGAGGCCTGCTGGCTGATGGTCTGTGGGCTCTGAGACGTGATAAGAAAAAAAAAAACGCACAACAGTCAACATCTGCAAGAGGGTGCCAGAGTTTATTAAAAAAATCAGTTCAATATGCTGCAATGGCTGTGAAGTTAAGTCAGAAGAAGCTGTTTTTAGGTGAGGTGTTTTTATGGGATATTACACTTTAACAAAGTACATCCCAAATATGTGTGCACGCATAATCACCATCTTGTTACATATAAGCTGTTTGACTCCCAGTTTAATGATTTAGGTTTTTCCCCCGCTGTCAGAAAAACATAGTGATCAGGTTAAAAAAAGTTAAAAGTTTTTTTTATTTTCACTTGACAGCAGCCGTAAATCCTCCCAGAGAAATGTGTGGCAGAACAAAGATAAAGGGAGTGTAAAAAAATATATGTGTAGTGTGGCTAATGCTTCCTGCTTCACAAAATGTAGTTGTTCACAAATCAGCCACAAGATGGTGATTGAGTACACACTTTATCTTTTACAAAGACCTTTAAGAGCAAAAGAGCATTGATCCAGAGTCAGTGGTACCTCTGTAAACAGACTGTATTCATTACTTGGAAAACCCTGTTTGTATACAGTATATAGAGTATATTGTCTTTTTAAAAATGAATGTTTTAACGCAATGCCAAATGTAAAGCTAAAGACTGAGAGTGAACAACTTAACTGCTCAACTAACTGAGGATCATATAAGTTTAAGCAGCATCACCTCAGTCAGCAGTAAGCACACAATGGAATAGTTAATTTATACATAGGCAATATGTGCATATACTCCCACTGAGGCCTGTGTACATGAAAGCAACTTTCATCCTCAGTGTTAACCTCTTTAATAAAGCAGATCACTGATTTAAAAGAGCCATCGGTGGAGGTGCACAGCAGGGATTCTTTTACTACAAAAACTCTTTCAAGGATCTTTCATTACGGAAATGAAAGATCTATAACACTATTTGTAAAAGAACTTCCATTTCATATCAAATAAGGAAAGTGAGCAGCAGCAGAAAATGAAACATTAGTTGCGGACTATGGTTGGGCTCGTTTAGAGAGTTTGAGCTTTGCCTGGTTTGCAGTCAACATGTCCTGCTGCTATAAGCTTCTCTAGTCCTGAACCACCACCCAAAACACTGCAAACACTCCAACTCACATTCCTCCATTTGAAGTTGGCCGTCTGTCTCCATTACTACAAAAGAATAAATCATCCAAATTATGCCAAATTACAGAAACACAAGTGTGTGTATAAGTGTGTGTTTGTGGTACCTGTGAGCACATAAATAAAAATGTAATGTGCATGTGACTCAAAACACTGTACCACAATGCCTAAAACACAGATCAGATTATGCTGTTAACTCTATTGTTAAACAATGCACATAAGAAATAAAAAATGTATCAAATAGAAATGATCTTACATGTGTTAATACATTTATTTATTAAGAGTAGATACAAGAAAGTACCGAATGGGAAAGGGCTTTAAGTGTGAAGTAACACTGTTACAAAGTTGATGTCATATTAGGCTGAATGATAATTAGCAGCATACGTCATCTGTTAAAGTGGTCTGGCACCTGAACATACATTTAGATGTGAGTCATGCTCATAGTCACTGTAATGGAAATAGAACTTTTTCATGTCCTGTCTTTTGGGAAAATGACTATCAACAGTTTTCAGGCCAGTGTGAAAACCGCAACACCACAGAACCAACAAACTCAGTTCTGCAGCAAAACGTGCTCATTAGCCATCAGCTTTTTGTTTTCTTTGGTATTCTGATGCTGAGATTTTCATTTCTAGGCAGTGAGATGTCAACAAAGATACTAACATGATTCTGGTGGGTGCAAATGAGTTTGCAAGACATAAAAAAAAACAAATCACAGATTCGTAGGGAACTGCAGAAGTTCAGTTTTATGTGTCAAAGGGAGAAGCCAAACTCGTCAAGCTGTCAAGGGATGAAGCTAACTATGGGACATACTGCATTCAGTTTAATATGATCCACCTTTGTACAGTAGCAGCAAAGTGTGTCATTTTGTCTACTCCTGTATGTACTGTGTGTGTGTGCCAGTTTCTCACCCTGCGGCTCCTTGATCGGGGACTTTCAGACACTCCAGGTTGGGCTGTGGCCGGCTGCTGCCTCGGTCCGTCAGCTGGTTGATGTTACTGGGAAGAAAGGGGCGGGTTGCGTTGCTGGATGCTGGATGCCTCTGGTTGTGATGCTGTGAGTTCCTCTGATTGGCTACGTGGTTTTTAAGGCCACCATTCTGGTGAGCAACTGCAAAAAAATAAAATAAATAGAGATGAAGATGGGTTCCCGCTGTGATTTAGCACATGGATGTAAGAAAAGCCTGTTAAAGTCCTGTGAGACATGCTGACGTAAACGCTGTACCTGGAGGACCCGGTGCAGCCCGTGAGGGGATGTTCTGGTGAGTTCTTGACGCACTGCGACCCTGAGTGAAGCTTTTCCTGGTGGGGCCTGAGGAAGAGATTTTCAGCAAATAATTGACAAAGCCAATTAGAATGACATAAGAAGCAGATTGAAGAATAAGTACAGTCTCAGCTTAAAGAAATAAAGAGGAGAGAGGATAAAGCTGTATCTCAAAAAAACGTGTATACTTCAGAGATGGGACCGAGATGATTTTGTCAAAGTAAATGTCAGGTCCTGACAGTGAAGTCGAAAAAGTTAGTTTTCAGTGAGTTTCTAATCAAATTTGAATCCACACCTGAGACTTATGTGATCCCAGCTCTAAGCACTCCGTTATTACTCACGTGTGTTCTTCGGAAGCCCGGGGCCGACGCTGACCTGCAGAGATTTGCTCGAAGGCTTCAGTATAGGCATGTCTCCTTGACCCTGGACAAACAGGACCTGCCTGGAGCCGCCCCCACCACTCAAGAAGCCCCAGTTCTCCTTTTTTAACTTTAGCTCCAGTCTGAGGGACAAAAAAAGGTTTGTGGCTCTCAAACTAAAATTACATTCTCTTAAATTGGTCCTTGTGACTGTAAGGACTCTGACCCTGTTTTGAAATGCTGAAAGAACAATGAATGTTCTGAAACAGTCGGTTTAAAGTCTGGCCAGTTTTTCTTTTCTTATCCAGTGAGTTTTGTAAGCCTTTCTCAGTTAGAGCTGCTGAATCAATTATTAATTTTCAATAAAGTTAAATTAATTTTACAGGTGTGAACATACATACAAGACATTTCCTTTACAACAGCAAGAAGTTTGGTTATGGATTTATTTCGTGTGCGCTTACTTACGTGTTACTAAACTTGAGTGGTAGCTTCCTCTGGGTTTTCTCCTCAAACCTGCGGGCCAGTAAGCTGATGAACTCCGTCTTAAAGACACACTCCAGGAGGCTGTCGTACTCCTGCTCATGCAGGATCAGGAAGTCATCCTGCATTGTACTGAAAAAAACAAAACGAACAGAACAGTTTTTGAGATGCTCATCTGTGATATAAAATTTTAATTCTCCTCCTATTGGTTATGACATGAAACAAACCTCGATGAAAAAAAAAATGCATTCACAGGTTTGTTTATTTTATTTTGAAAAGACACTTTAACCGCTCTGCTTAAATGGAAGTTAAGATGGAGGGTGAGAATCATCTTTCACATTTGCATAGAAACATAGAGGGCCTCACAAAGCAGCTCACATCTGAAGAGGGAAGACATCTTGTGTCCGTTACCCACACAAGGATACTTTGTTCCTCTCAGTGAAGTGGAGTTTTTCTCTGATTAGCTTTTTACAACTCCTGCTTTTGCTCAATGCCCCACCTGGTCCGTATTACCCCACTGACTCAAAAGCCACATGCTTGCACAGACAGTTCTGTGATTTCTACCTCTAAAACAAGTCAAATAGCGTTCCCATCGACAACAAAGGTCCCATGAGTCTTTCTTTTCCTTTCATCCCCCCCCCCCCTTTCTTTGTAGTGAACTAGTCAACATTCTTTCATGAGGATGTTTTTGACAGCGCATTATTTCAGCAACATTTCTGAGATGTGGACAAAACTGTTCTCGGTCAGACCTGCACACACAAAGGGACAGACATGCACAACATGTTTACAAGAGGTGGGTTTAATAGACGCCACATGTTTTTAATGCCCTTTGTGTGACATTTACAGGAACATGGGAACTTGTGTGATTTAAAATCCAGACGGTGGCTTTGAAGTAGATTCATGTCTTTCTGCAGTGCAATGTCCACAGATTACATGGTGGACCCCTGCATAACAATCTGTCTCTGCTGCATGTTGAGTAGCCACTCTCTTATTTTAGAAATAACTCATTACTTACTGGTGTCTTGCTATGCTTTTTCTTAATGTGCTCACAGCAGAATGATGGTCTGATGGTGCACTCGTGGTGTCGGAGAAATCAGAATATTTTTTACCTCCTTAAATATTTATTGCAAAGAAATTGTACATGGGATATAAAGAAGTATACAGAACTTTGTTTCGTGCAAAATCAAATATTGCATTTACATATTTTGCAAACATGTAATTTGGAATATTCTTATAACGGGCAGTTTGCTGTCCATGTAGAGTGAAAAAGGTGTCAGTGTGTTGTTTCTAAGCTCTGATAATGCTAATCCAACACATCTTTGTGGTGAACATGAACACACACTTAAATCCGAAGAACAACTTCACAACTCCGGGAAATGGGAACATCTGAGGATCAGGCAAATGCACCGATGAGTCGCTGGTTGCAACTGGCCACCCTCACCACTAGATGCCACTACAATTTACACACTGAACCTTTAAAACCACCTAAAGGAATAAATTACTAGAGCATAATTTGGTCTACAGCAAAGTAACTGAAAGCAAATGTGAAACACTGTAGGCTCAGGGTAGCAAGTTATAAGAGCCTGTATTCTAACTGTGGCCAGGGACTTGTGTTGTGTATGTTGATATCTGATACAGATGTTATAATACTTAAAATATTACAACCCGATTTGTCCCGGATTTGAGGAGATGTGCGCTGAAAGGCACTTTGTACCTGAGAGACACGGCCAAGATTTTCTCCACATCCACCCGCCTCTTCAGCACCTCTGTCACCTGCCCTTTGTCTGGTCCCTGTTTCACCTTTTCTCTTCCAATCAGGTACACAGACTTTGGGGTCAGGATCAAGTCCCTCTTAATCCCCTAAGCATAGCGGGGAAAAAACAGAAGGTTAATCATAAATGTTTTCAGTTGTTGTCACAGAAACAGGCTGCAGACCAAAGGAGACCAACCTTGAAGCGGCGGTCATATTTTGTGACTTTGTCTGAGAAGTCGATCTTTTCTCTCTTGCCCAGGAACTGCCTGAGCTCAGGCCTGTCATCCATACCCAGGTAGTCACCTACAAAGTTTCTGTTGAGGCTGTGTCGCCGCCTCTCCTTCTTGTTCAACAGCAGGTCAGAAGCTAGATAAACCCAGAGTGAGAGAGTGAGAGATGGAGACCGAGGCACACGGACAGGACAAATAAATCTGTAAAAATGACACCTCACTCACCTTCTTCCCTCATCTGGACATACTTTTTACGGGCCAAGTATTTCCTCCAGGCTTTCTGGATGGTCCTGGCATAGCCGTCAAACTTGCGCTCCCTTGTCTCTTCCAGCAGAAAGAGCTGCCAACACAAACAAAGAGAAACTGTCAGAGACAGGCATATCTTGCACAAACCACACCTGAACAGACTCAATAAAAGGAATGACTACACATACATAGTGAACATGCCAGCGCAAAGTAACACAAACAGTGAATTTTGTACTAAAAAGATATCCACTTGATTTCAGACTGCTGAAGCCTCATATTAACTAATTAAACTTTGGATTATATCTGGAATATGTCAGGAAGGGATTTCTATTGGCCAGTTTGAACAGAATGAATTATTATGAGTATTGTTTTAAAACCAAAAAAGAAATGTAAACCTATTCTTTAATTTAACTTGATGTTGTATTAGGCTTACTAGTATAGTGTGTTTGTACTTTTTGTCCTGTATAATTAATACAATGCTTACCAGTATACACAGAAAATCTTTTTATTTTATTCTCTGGCTGTTACGTAATTTCACCACTTCCTGTACAAGACTGACTCTGGACCAAAAGGCCACCCGTCTTCTCACCAGTGTATGTCATTTCCTGGTGGGCCTCTAGACACGCAATCGCACTCTTTGCCCTCTCCCTCCCAGACTAAACATCCTGCCAACTGCTGTCAGGCCTGGCATCGACATGGCCGGTCACAAACAGCACCAAAGCACAACACATCAAACTTCAACCACAAAAACTGCGATAGAGACAGCGACACCACGTAATGACTGAGGCTGAGAAAAGTGATTCAATTTCCAAGGTGACAAATCCAAGAGCAAACACCAGATGGGGTTTTGGTTTTTACCACCTACATTTTGCTGAAGGAAGAAATCATTTTAGTCAGTGGGAATCCATACCTTTCATACCTCCTAATTTATTTACTACACAAACATCTGACTGGCACTTCAATCCAAGGCAGCAAGTCCCCCTCTTTAGCTTAACATTCAATACATGGTTTATAACACACTATAATGTAGTTGTAAGCATATAAGTGTTTATTTATGTATTCGTCAACACCCATAAATGGAGGCTGGTGTATAAACAGGTAATGAACAACATTAAGAAACATAAAAATGTTCTTATTGCTGCCTACTCCTACATTATAGGGTTTTCTAAACCATTTATTAAATGGTTATATACGGCTTATAAATGATAAATAAGGGGACTTAAATTGAAGTGTTACCATTTAATCAATTAAATGAGTGACATCTTCAAATTAACAGTTTTGTCCATCAGTCCAGATTTATGACACAAAACTGAAATGGCTCACATATTGAACAGGAAGAAGAGAAAGTAAATATATTTTCCTTGAACCCCAAACAATTAATTGATTATCACAATGTTGCCAATTTTATTCTGATGGCCCACTAACTGAAAAGTAATTTCAGCCCTATAACTATCATAACTATCATAACTGTGAAACACACAGTAAGCACCACTTACACGTTATCACTTTGAAGGACAGACTCTTCTCCCACATCTGGCCTGGTATTAAACAAACTTTACTTCTTACATCCAACAGAAAGAAAACGCTTCAGTCATACAACTAATTAGCTGGTGTCAGTGTCTTATCAGACAGAGAGGCTTGTTTTGAGAAGCCTGGCAGCTCATTTCAGCGGTCTGCCCTGTGTGATATTTGCGTTTCATTAGCACACCTCAATGACTTCGACTCTCAGTCTGGCAGCGTGGGGGATGGGGACTCTTGGCATACACGGCTGCAATGGATAAGTAAAGGCATTCAGGATCAGCTGTAAGGCCTGAATTAAAACTAAGATGCCTGTGTATCCAAACATACATATTTGTGTGTGCGCATGTGCGTGCTTGTTTGTGCTTGGTGTGTACAAATGTTAATAAGTGAGAGCACAGGCTTCACACAAGTGCTGCTTTCATAGGAATCATGAAAAAAGCAGTTATGGTGGAAAAAGACAAGCCTTTACGATGTCCCCCCCAAACTCCGCAACCACAGCCTGTACTTGTGTTTTAGTTCCAGAGCAGTGTTGACTCAGTGCTGACGTGGTACAAGGGTCAGGTTCAACCTCCTCCCCTACAAGAGGGATTCGAGCATGATTTGGGACACTAGTGCCCTTTTATGGTGTTTAGTATAAAAATGGTGAGTTCAGTTTTTTCCCTGCTAACACCATGCAAAACACCTTTTTGCATGCCAGCAGACATTCTGACATGTGATCTGAGTTATACATCTGTACAAGGATAACATGTGAAAAAGTTTGGCTGAAAGGTTTTGCTTTGTCGTATATTCTCCTGGATAGCTTTCTTATAGAGATGTGGTGTTATGAAAGGCAAAAACAACAGGATGTGACAGTACGAAGGAGAGACGGATATCAAACGTACCGACTCAGGGGCTTTAATGAAGATCTTGGTGCGACCAAGCTGGAACTGATCCTGGTCCATGTTGACAGACCGTAAGAGATGAACGACACCTTGTTTCTCGTCCCCTCGCCACGTTGGCCAAGACTCTTTGGTCAGGATGGCGTACCTGACAACCAGATATAAAGCATTTTACATAAGATGAGGGTGCGTGGGTTTGGATTATTTACATAATATACCTCACTTTGTGGCCACTGAAACCATTTTTTATGTGAGGTAACATGAGGCCAGAAATCGCCCAATAAACTGTGACTGAATGAATGTGAGTGGTAGTGGAAACACTGAAACAAACTGTATGACACTGATAGAAAAAGACGTATTTAATATGGATCAGTCACATCATGGCTGATACTCAATCTGCTTAATAATGTCAGCATTGGCAAAGATACTTATCAGGTGCTCCCCCTTTTGTAAAACCAAATCAGTCAAAAATAAATGTGACCTCACTGTGAGTCTGAGGAGTGTTACCTGTTAAGGAACTTTCTGAAGACTCTGCGGTAGGCATAGCCAGCACGCCTCACCCTGATGTTTTCCTTCAGACCCAGGTACTCCACTTGGTGCTTTACTCTTTAACACAAAAAAACAACAGGATCCAGGATCAACATTAGGATGAAATTTTCAACTGTTCTTGAATCGAACATATAATCATAGCTACATGCTGGCCACTGAACACAATGAATAAGGTATTGTATTGGTGGAAGTTTACTGTTGCTGATTTTTTCCCCTTTCCCTTTTTTCATTTCCACCCTCATTTCATAAGGGTTTGTTCTCTACTTTTTACATTGTGATATTTTTGTGTCGTATGTAATTATAAAATAATGAAGTTAATAACATCAAAAAGTCCAGAAAAAAAGGGGATCAAGTGTGTGTACCATCAGTGGAGCTATTATTAAGAGTTATTATCAGCAACATCTTTAACTTAAGCATCTTTGACCAGATCTACAGCGCATGAAGGTCCTACTCCACTACCGGAAGGGAAAATCACAGGTCATTGTATGCAAAACAGCTGCGTTTTGCTAATGTTTTCGTCAAACAAAGACTTTAAGCACACTATAGTACACTCAGACTTCCCGTAAAAACAGCAGTTCCGGTGCTAATTAATGAGCCACCCTGCACCTGACTCACAACAGGAAGGTCTTTGGCTCTGAACAATACAACAGCACTCTGCAGAACATGTAATTCCCAAAGCCTGTGATCGGGGAAGAAAGAGCGGGAGACTGGAACAAAGGGCTAAAGAGGGGGAACGTCTGAAACACATGGCACATGACTTCGTCAGACGGACAGAAAACATCAAAAAAGAGAGCAAAAAGACACAACTGGTAGAGGTAGAACAGATCAGATGAACGATCTAATGTTTACCTCGTGAGAATAGTTAGAGACGTGGGCCTGCATTAACGTTACTCTCACACGTCGAGTAAATCACCTGATAAAAGTGTCTTTTTCTTCTCAGCAAAGAAGTTTTTTAACCATACTTCAGTGTTTGATATACAGGCTCTGGAAGGTTAGAGTCATGTGAGACTGTGAGGACGACAGCGAGTTAGTTAGACTTACCGGCTCTCTTCCCAGTCTCTGGGTTTCTTGGTTTCATTAGGTTTGATGCAACGGATGTAGTGTGGAGTACATTTCATCAGTGTGCTCACCAAATCATTGGCTTGTTTCTAAAGAGTGGAGCAAAGATCAAGAAAGGAGGAAAGATAATGATGATGTCAAAGTCATGAAAACCCAAAATGCCCTTTACTGACTGACTGCTGAAGGACACTCCACTGAACAGCAAACACGCACATTATCTTTTGAAAGGCCTTTTCCCACAGCGACCCCGATAACGTAGAGGCACAGGTACATACTGTACAGACACACTTTGCTGAATACACACCTTTATTTTGCTGCCGGCAGTTGTGGGTCGCCCCTTCTTTTCAGCATTGAGGTTTTCTGGAAACAGTGCTCTGATGAAGGCGCTGTTGGAGGACAAAAGGTAAGGATCAGGGAGGTTACGATTGACAAAGAACTGCTGGTATCATGCTTTTACCAACAAAAGCAAAGTGTTGCACATCTGAAAATCATATTGTGTTTCCCTGGCAGCCAAAAACAAAAATGCAGTTAATGATTTAAGAACCAAGGACCATTGACTAAGGTCACTGGTTTAAATTCCTGAAGCACTTAGGAAGGTCAGGGTTGGGGGCTGGTGGGAAAACAAAAAATGTGTGTGTGCACTCTGTGCTGTATTTGCACAAACACATCTCGTGCAAATCTTATGTAAACTGTTATACACTTCTTGCCATCATCCAGTGTTTTTCACCCTTGTCTTTCCGTACGGTAAGTCATCTTTTTCTGTGGAGAATAGATAGTTAGATAGCAGTGTCTATGAGAATGCCCATAGTGGAGAATTTTTCTAAAGCCTGCAGTTGGTAACAGTTTTTACTTGTGGAGATAGGTGTCTCTTTTAAACAATCAGAGAAAGAAAACAAAATCAGGACTAATATCCAGTGACCTTAACATTAAACCTCTAACTTTCTCCGAAAAGGCTGAATATATGGACAATAACACAATATTTATTTCATTTGCATTTCAAGGAACAACCTTTCTATCAAATCCTAAACTTTAGAGCTGTGGTGTTTTATAACATCAACATCATCATCAGCAGCAGCAGCAGCACCATCACCATCACCATCAGTACACTATGATCAGTTGCTGCAGGTCAGAATGAAGCAGATATTTGTGAAGTTTCCATATCCTCAGGGGTATTTTTAATATCAAGGAAAGCAGCTCAGGTTTGTACTTTTGAGCTCCTTTAAGTGGGGGTTTTAATCGTGACAAAGGCACATTTACAGCCATCGGCAGCTTTGGACTCAGCCACGATGTTTGCGCTCATAACGATGATTTAGTATCTCATGAATTTGAACTTTTGGTTCTCGCTACAGTCTCACATGCTTGTGTATCATGTTGTGTATCAGCAAGTCTCTGTATTATGGAAAAGTGCTACACCCACTTTTCAAGAAGGTCTCCCTCGAGATCAAATGACCCCAACATTTTACTCAGAGAAATTAACCATGATGTCTTGTCGTGTTTATTCAGCAAATTTAACATTTAAATGTTTCATTGAAGGCTTGAAAAGGCTTCGCTAGATTATCTGATGAAGGAAAAGCAAAAACTAATGAAAAGTCTTGATCTTCACATTTGTGATGAGCACATGTGTCATGCAGACATCAAGTATTTGGCTCCTTTTGAACTGTATCTGCTGTTTTTGCTTTAAAAACACACATAAAAGTGTGCTGACTATCAAGCTTGGTCTAAAACTGACACATACTGCTGCTTAGTATTCGACTTATTTCAACTTGCTTATATTGCCGCCTTGTTTGGTGTTTATTGTTTTATTATTTCATGGTGCTTTTTCATGTTAGTATTTTTTTGCTTTCTGGCCTTCTCCCACACTGGTATTTGCTTGGTTTGAAACATCTGACTCAAGGCTTTGGACACAGAAGAAAGGTTCAGCAGGTTGTGTGTACAAACAGAGCAGAAGTCCTCTAATACTGTCCAGCTGACAATACTGGTCATTCCTTTCTTCTCGATTTAGACCTGCTGCTCTGAGGAATGAGGCTGCTTCCTTCCCCTTCAGGCTTCCTTTATGTGTGACTGTGCCAAACTCTTTTATCTATGCGTGTATGCTGTACTGTATATCTATGTGTATGCGATGTAAAGTGCATGTATATAATTTCCAGCACGTGTCTGAATGGGATTTTGACATAACCTCATTTCATGCCTACGAAAAGTGCACACAAAAGGGGGCGAGCAGTGGCTGAGGCCTGCAGGGGTTACTCAGACAATGCAGGCTGTTTGCACAGATGGCCACTTTGACACAAAGAAAGCTCAAGAAACTAAAACACAGGGGGACCAGACTCCACAATGCAACCCCACGGGGAGACTGCACTTGTAAGGCCAGACTGGGTAGACCCACAAAACCCGCATATCTGGACAGCCGCCAGACGTGATTCAGGGCAGAGGGCAGGCAATAACCCAGCCCTGCACTTTTCTGCTGCGTCGCCGTCAGTTTCCAGATGCACAGAAACGTCTGAAAATCTCATTCAGATATATTCAATTACATCCATATGCATCACAATAGAAGGCTCCCTTTAAGTGAGTACCATAGCACTCCTCACCACATGTCGGTGCAATGTGCAAACAGGAGTTACTTACATTTCACTGCTCTGCATCAACTCTATGAGGTCATTAAAAAGGACGTCTCGGTTCCTCTCGCAGAAACCCTCTGCGTCATAGGACACCTGGAAGAGAGACATGCAGAAGGATTTCTAAAGTGTCATAACTATCAAAGAGGACGAGGTTGACCTGTTTGAAACCTGCAGAAAAATGAAAGATGACACCTGCGTGAAAATAACAAATTGTGATCGATATTCTGGCCTAAGTCAATGGCTTGAATTTTACATGAAAAGAAATTTAAGGGTTGCAGATCCAAACTTTACACCTCCCAGGATTAGCTTCCTTACAAAAAACAGCAGTGGTTATATAAGTGTATAAATTAAACAGTGTTATTTCTGTTATACTGTAGGCTGAGACTGGAGGAATGTTTCAAGCCCGGTCATGGGAGCCCCTCAAGTCTTTATGGCACGGCTCATTAAGTCTGTGGCATGTGTACCAGGCTGAGGCCACCACACATCTGGAGGAGGACACAGGACAACCTCGGCCCGGACCACCAGAAAGAAAAAAAAAGAAAAAAAAAAGATTCCAGATAAATTGTAATGTATAAACTGAATAAGGCTGATTTAACACGTGTGACGTTGTTAGACACTATTGTTACATCAGGGGAGGGATGGCAACCACAGACAAAGAAAGTGAGAGAGACGGGTGTTAGTTCAGACGGGAAAAACTTAAAAGGACGAAGATGACGACACGACTCCAGAATTAAAGTACCAGCTGCGTAACTGGTATTTATGACAGCTCATACAAGTGCGGAGCAACAGGAACAGCTCCCACACCACCACACCCTGAAAAATGACATTTTAATAACTTTCTATTTCCAGAGGGTGCTGTCAGCTCCCTACTCCCGACTGTATGCATAACATGATTGTTTTCATTTTATACTACGGCAAAGACAAGTGTTGGGAGGTGGCTGTAAACTTTATACTGGATGTTGTAATCTTTCTGTTTTGTGAACCAAGGCATCAGTAAGACATTTTTTCTGTTTGTAAGAAAAACTGTTGTACACTTCTTGCCAGATTTCATGAATATTTATATTTATACCTTTATTTGACATATAGATGACGACCCATTCAAACAGAGGTGCTGTTAGTCAAAAAACAGGATGCTGCCACAGTTGTCAGGGCGAGTGGACAAATGGACCAAACTCCCTCGAGAACGTATGCAGTGCTCAAACTGACCTTGCCAGCGTAGTGGTGGATGATGAAACCCTGGTTCCAGCTGTTGAAGTGCTCGTGTGTGTTGATCTGGACTCGGAGCTTCTGCAGCATGGTCTGGTCGGCTCCCTCGCCCACTGCGTGCATGGTGGCACACACATCATCCAGGATGCTCATGATGCCAGGGGGATTCTGGGATCACGAGGGAAACATTTCACGTTAATATCATCCCAGAAGTTATTACTGTTGCATCGATTTCAGATATTCAAAAGTTTAAATTGCAGGCCTAATTTAAAATTCAACACTCCAGGCAAAATAAGTAACAGAGCTGGAACAATCAATCGATTATTCAAACATTGAAGTTTTTAATAAAAAGAGGAATTTATGACAAACCAAAATGCCAGAAATTCACTGGTTCTGGTCACTTTAGCTACTACAAGATATTATATGTCTTAAACTATATTTTAATATAAAATTTGTCATATATACACATGAGGAATCTTCATCCTTTGACAATTAAGCATCTAAAGGAGATGTTAAATCTTCAATGCTATAAACTGTATAAGTTATAAATGTAAATCTTACAATGAAGCAGCTTTGGTATGGCCTCTTTCTTACACACTGCCCCATTTGGCTCCATTATGTCCTAAGTTGATTAGAGGCCCTCAGTTTGCACAGTGGTAACAGTGTCTCTAACACAAGCCTCTGTTAAAAGGACACGTGTAAAGTTGTCACTGGATTAAATAATGTGGGTCTGGTGTAAAGAGCTGAACTGTCAGGCACCAATACAGATCCCCGGCTCCTCTCAGATAGAGGCTTGTGTTAACACCCATGTGTAGATTTCATGGATTAGTCCGCTCAGTGGGACAGATAAAACAAATTAAGAGGCATGTCAGTACGTTTCAGGATATTAAGATGCAGGTCAGGGCAACAATGCAGAAACTTGGCGGGAGCTTACGACTCTGTTTACAACATGAGGACAAAACTAACAAATGCTCATGATTATTTTTTATGTGATAACTTTTTATGTTCAAGTTTGTTGGACTGTAAATTTATGCAGGCAATAATAATACAGTATTTTTTAGAATAACAACTCTGCTCTCAATAAATCTTTATTTATTACGTCCATCAAGAAAGTTGTATTTTCAGCCCTGTTTAGATTTCAAAGAAATTTAGTGGAAAGTCAGGGACTAGCTTTCCACCAAATGGTTCATGTTGCTGATTTAGATTTTCTATTTATAATTTGTTTTATTTTATTTTTTTTATTTTTTTTGTTTTGTTTCGAAAATAACTGCACAAAGGTGTTTTGTGTATGTTGTTTATGACAGAATAAAATAAAATCAAATTAAATAAAAATGACATTTTTAACACATTCAAACTATTTTCTAATGAATCGTTCTAATCTTTAAAATAAATCTACTACATGTATCCCATGATTAGCATCTAATGATTATTTACCTTATTTATTAATTTGCCAACAACATTTTTGCTTAATCTAATAATCTTTTGTTCTGTAAAATGTCAGAAAATAGTGGGAAAATAATAATAAACTTAAGTAATAGTGTGACATATTAAGATGCTGATCAGCATGGATATTGCACAGGTGTGCCTTAGGCTGGCCACTCAAAAATGTGCAGTTTCACTGTATTGGGTGTGTGCGGAGGGGTCCGGAAACCAGTCAGTATCTGGTGTGACCAGCATTTGCCTCATGCAGTGTAACACATTTCCTTCGCATAGAGTTGATCAGGTTGTTAATGGTGGTCTGTGTTGGTGCACTCCTCTTTAATGGCTGTGCGAAGTTACAGTAAGGTCGATACCCCGAGCTTCCCTGAGACGGTTCCTGACAGTTTGTGCAGAAATTCTTTGGTTATGCAAACCGATGGTTGCAGCAGCTGTTCGGCTGGCTGGTCTCAGACAATCCTGGAGGTGCTGGATGTGGAGGTCTGGGGCTGGTGTGGTTACACATTGTCTGCGGTTGTGATGCCAGTTGGATGTACTGCCAAATTCTCTGAAACGCCTTCGGAGACGGCTTATGGTAGAGAAATGAACATTCAATTCACGGGCAATGGCTCTGGTGGACATTCCAGCAGTCAGCATGCCAATTGCACATCTGTGGCAATGTGCTGTGTGATGGAACTGCACATTTTCGAGTGGCCTTTTATTGTGGCCAGCCTAAGGCACACCTGTGCAATACCCATGCTGTCTGATCAGTATCTTGATATGGCACACCTGTGAGGTGGATGGATTATCTCAAAAAACAAATGTTGCATTTTATAATTTTGTTCAGTGTAGTTTCTGACAAATGTTTTTGATGATCAACTAATTGATTAACCGACTTATCATTTCAGCCCTATCCATCATTGCCTATTATGATGTGTTTTTGATTAATTTGCATATCCACATACAGATTTTCTCATACAATATACATCTATATACTAAAATCAAACACTACAAACAAAAATAAACAAACAATTGTGCACCTTGGAGGGAGTTGCACACTCCCACTAAAGGTGTTCTCTTTAGTTTACTTCATTATGTATTTATGCTTTAATTACTTTGCTTTCGATGAGATCACAGACGATCTTGTTGTTGAAGTATTCAACCTGAGTCCACTTAATGCCCTCCTGCACATACTCCTCCTACAAAGAGAGACATGAACAGAGGTCAGATTCAGAACATAAAACATCTAATGAGGGTGGAAATAAATAAAGAATACAGACCAATTACAGGAGAATGTGGAGGAACTTTACCTGCTCTGCCTTCAGAGTCAGCTCAATGAATATCTGCTGCAGTTTCTCGTTCACAAAGTTGATGCAGAACTGTTCAAATCCATTTTTCTGATGAAGAGACAACATGCTTAATACAATCCAGACCAAGTGAAGTTTACGTTCAGAGTATGGATATCCTCTAAGCTCAATGGGCCTTGTTTTGAGGTCTACACAGTCTGTCTGATTTAAAAGGAAGGGAAACATTGTGCAGTTCACTGCTTGTACATATAATGGAGCTTTGGCCTGAACCTTACATGAGGGTGTCTGCATCTTCCTGTAATAACCTTTGGCCAACAAAACGCAGCTGATCTTTTCTTTGTGTATACAAAAAGAAAACCATCAAACTAAAAGACAGAGCTGGTGGAGTTGATTAGATAGTGATGTAACTTAGTATCGTACATGCTAATGATCTATCCTTGAAATTAGAAATCTAAGGCTCTTACAAACCAAAATAATACAAAAACACTTCCATTTAGCTTGTCCAATCATATCAGCAAGTCCAGGAACAAACAGCAAGCAAGCTAAACAAACTAGTAATCAGATTAGAAAAGCACATTGAGGTCTGCTGTCTCAATCAGGAGATAGAACTTAATCCACATACTTTATAAATTAGTCTTATCCTTTCTGTTTAATCTGTTTAAATGCTCAAAGTTAATACCGGTTAATCTAATTTATGTGTTGCTGCAGACTCCAGTGGCCATGTGTCAGCTTGGGAAATGGCCAAAAACACTTACTTGGAAAATTTCAAATCCATAAATGTCCAACACTCCGATATTAAACTCCTGATGATCTTTCACCATGGCTTTGTTGATGGACTGAAAACAAAGTGTCACCAAAATAATTATTTAATTTTAGATTATCACAGCTTTGCTATTTGACAGTTCTGTATAAAGATGCACTGAACTCTACAATGGTACAAACATGCAATCATACCTCAACCAGGAAGTCAAACACACGTGCATGCAGGGCTTTGGAAAGGGCGTCACGCGTGTAACATGCCTGCTCCACGTTCAGTGTCACGTCGATAGACTCCACCGCATTTCCCCACTTGCTGTCCATCTTCCGGCTCGTCACTTTCTCCTTCAGACGGTTCTGGTCGATTCCAAGCAGAAACGCGGGAAAGGCTAGAACTGTTAAAAGGCAGAAGATAGAGGAGAAAAGAAGAGAGGGAGCTTTAGAAATGCTTTTACATTTACATTTATTCATTTAGCTGTCGCTTTTAAAGCGACTTACAATTGCTATACATGTCGCACGCCTCTGGAGCAACTAGGGGTTAAGTGTCTTGCCGAAGGACACAACGGTGGATGGGTCACAGTGGGGGATTCAACCCGGGTCTCTCACACCAAAGGCATAGTCTTATCCATTGCACCATCGCCACTCTTTCTATCTGAATCTGTGTTTGAACTCTAGAGTATGCATACTCGGCAGGAATAACTGCATGTTACAGCACAGGACAGTCACTGTAATTCTGCATAAATTTATATAAAGCCGGTTACAATATACAGTACAGCTATAATAATATTATCACCAGCAATCCCATGTAACAAAGAAATAATGTGGCTATTTAAGCATGTCTAAAGGTATATTATTGAAACACAGACATTCCAGCCATGGCTCTCCTTTAGAGCTAAGAAATAAGCTGATTAATTGATTGCCAGAAAATCAATCCCCAACTACTGATATTTTTGTTAGCAAAAATGCCACATATTCCTTGTTCCAGCATTTAAAATGTTTTTATGTCTTATATATCGGTAAAGAGAATATTTTGGGGTTTTGGAGTGCGGGTTGGATAAAACATTGGTGCGGTTTGGTGACATCATCACCTTGGACACTGGAAAAATTGTAATTTGCATTTTTTACAATCTTCTGACTTTTTATAGAGTAAATCACAAATTGAGAAAGTAATCGGCAGATTAATCGATAATGAGTATTATTATTGTTGTTGGATTTAATTTCGTCCACACAACCACACAGGTATATTGTGTGGTTGTTGTACTATTAGTACTATTAAAATGACCTTAGAAATAAAGCAGCATGCTAGTAATGGGTCCTGTTCTGAAACAGCAAAGAGACATTTCTCTGAAACTATGCAACATGCAAATTAGTGCAGGATTGCATTCATTCGAAACAGCAGCATCATGTAACCTTTGCATGGCAGAGAGAACCATTGCAAATCCAGTGCTCCAATATACCTTTTGGACTGCATTACTCTTATCAATAGGTGATAAAGTCACAAATCAGAAAAGTTTTACTGATAATCACAATGCATGCAATTGTGGTGTAAAGCCACAAAATTGGGGCGATTCTGTGGCTAAATTGCTGACACAAAGCATCTTCTGGAGAGAATTTAGAGCACACAAGCCTTGAATTATAGCTGAATACAAAACAGAACAATAGTAATTGGGCTAAACCTTGAAAGAAAGAGTGAGAACACCACAGATCATTTGTACTGACCTGGCGTTGATATTCTCCCCTGAGAGCCCCTCCCTGCCTTATTACAGTGACTCACTTCCCCTAAAAGGAAATGGCTCTTAGGCCTGCAGACTTACTGTGTCTGGGAATGTATTAGACCACTGCAGTAGCTCCCCTTATGGGACATAAGGGTGTGACTGACCATACGCCTTACGCTTAAATAAATAGGAAAACTCATTCTTTGTTTTTAGCAGGAAAAGTATGGATTGTATAATATGGCCTGGAGGCTGTGTCCGTGAAGTTCCCCCACAGGAAATTTGTTAGTCAAAGTGGCAGTGCATGAGAGGAATAGGAGGGAATGTTGTCAGTACAGAGGTTTACGAAGCATGTGGCGTCACTCATCCCATGAGATGTGACACAACAGTCCTATCACTCAATGCTTCACAATATTGACTCTGCTTAACTCAAAATAACATTTTGGATATTTACATGTTTAAGTTCAGGTGTGGGATTTTGTCTTTAGACATGGTGGTGCAGCATGAAAAACTAAAGCAAACCTGAGGCTCAAAAAACCTGATCAAAATGTTGCCATCATTTCTAACAGATGAGCAAATCCATTTGATGATTGATGAGATTTTCCTTACGCGATCGTTACACTTTAATAGTTTATTAAGTAGAGCTACTTTGCAACCGGATGCAGTGACCTCGTGTGTAGAAGTGTTTGTTCTAAGTTAAGCTAACCGGCTACTGGCTGTGGTTTCATATTTACCATAAAGTATAGCCATGAGAGTGGTATTGATCTTCTCATCTAACTCCAAGCAAATAAGCATACTTTCTAAAATATAAAACTATTCCTTTAAGGAACCTTGTCAACCCAATAGACCCACTTGTACAGATTTATTAGATTCGGGCCATAACAAACTTGTGCAGACAAGGCTTCTTCAAACCCACAGAACTCTATTTTAAAATCTAGAGATCTCACAGTTTCCAAAGGTACTAAAGGTTGTATGCTGAATGATGCAGCCATAAATGCCAAACTGTGCATAATGCCAAACCCAAAAAATAATTCTCCTTATGGGAGCTTGAAGGGCTTAAGAGCCTAAAATAGTAGGCTAATTTTAACAAAACAGCATGTAGCCATCAGAATCAGGTTACTTTTAACTAAATAATGTCCCAACCAGCCAAACAATATCCAAATCATTTGTACAAGTAGTCTCAACATTTCTTTCAACAAGAGATGACGCACTGACTCTTGTTGCTGAGTGCAAGTTGATGTTTTTGTAGACTTGGCTAAGGAAGTCTCATATAGGGAAGCAGGGGTCTGAATCTGTGCAACACACTGCAGTTAAAGCACAGAGTAAGTGAGACTGGAGGAAACAGGAAAGGCAGAGATTATGGAGTGCCGCTGTTACGTCTACACAGAACAGACCAAGGCTTTGTACACTGACAACTTCACTCTCATCTGTATCATAGAGACAGCATGAAAAGGAAGGAGAAAGGAAAAGAAAAAGAACTGAAGAATAAAAGGAGGCAGGAGAAGCCATGAGGTAAAGGGACAGAAGGAGAAGTATTTTTCCAAGTAATTTTAGTCTCTAACGAAATATGCCAAGACCTTCAATAATAGCGTTTTATTTTCTGGTAATCTAGCATGGCTTGGATTACACCAGACAGTTGGCTGTAGCCCTGCATTAACACAATAAAACTTTAGGGAGTGAAAGTGGTGAGAGAGAAATATCCTCCAAAACCAACCAGAGAGGGGTAGCCCAGGACACTGAAGAGAGCAGAGACATTTAGAAAGTCAAGAACCCAATGAAGAGAATTAAATTAAATTTACGACAAACCAGTCTGAACCCTAACATCAGCAGCTTTGTCTTTAGCCTTAGTCATAACCCAAACACTGTATCACTGTCTTTTTAGCCACGCTAAAGCAACTGATTTAGTGTAGACCTACATTCATGGTCCCTAGAGGATAAATGAATAAATTACTTTGGTAATCCACTTATCCTTTCACCTAATATCTGGATTTAGAAATATCTAGATAGCTGTTAGAAGGACTAGCACAACATTTGGCACCTGGCATTCATGTTATCCAGAGGATGAATCATAATATTTCCTGACTTTTCATCTAGCGCCATCATCAGGTCAAAGTTTATAAATATATGTGTCTAATACTTTGTTGTTTGACGAAATACCTGGAAAACCTAATAGTTTAGTTAGTTAGTTAGTGCTAATTAATTAGCAAATGTTAGCAACACATTACACTGAGAGGCGAACATGGTAAACACTACACCTGCATGTTAGCATGCTAATGTTAGCAATTAGTATTGCTTTGCCAAAGTACAGCCTCACAGTAGGGGTGGGAGAATTCATCGATTCTTCGATGCATCGCGATTCGGACGTGGAAGATTATTAATCGATGCACAAATGTCTAAAAATCGATTATTTAAATGTTAATTTATAACGTAATGTTGACGGAACGCAAAAGGCGGAACTCGCGGGAACGCAGCGCCCGGACCGTCTGAGGAGCGCACACAACAGAGAGACCAGTGTTCCCCTGTATTCATCATCGCTGTGGAATGAATAACCACCCCAAAATGTCACACAATCATTAATATCAATGCGCAAGTAATTATTTAAACTCGCACACTGCGAGCATGGTGACGCTCGGCAGCTGTGTGTGTGAGGCCGAGCGAGTGAGAGAGAGCGAGCGGCGGAACGTGACGGTGAAAGTTAGCGGTGAAATATAT
>JAPMOB010206327.1:37435-49137 GCA_029875015.1 Lepomis gibbosus | reverse complement strand
TTTTGTCGCCCGATAAGAGTCTCGCGTTAACGCAGCCGTTAACGCAGCCGTTAACGCCGATAACGGCCCACCACTAGTTTAAATATATTTTTTAAATGTCTACCTGCTCTTTACTCTGCTGTGCATTACGTTGTTGCTCTGCTGATATGGTAGTATGCCTTGCAGACCGTTCAGATGAGACAAGGAGGTGGAGATCAAAACTAACTGAAAACACTTCTGATCAGGCAGAAATGTCACCACAAATCTATATAAATATGATTTGGTTGTTGCCAAAAGAAATAGAGAGGAAATTTGCACCTGTAGTCCAGTGAGAGACAGAAGTGTATGCACATATGGACAGGAGTAAACATGTCAAACAGAAACTTAATATTTTCTTAAAATGACTACCAGAGTTATTCTCTGTCAGTAAATGATAATAACCACAGGTCCGATTCCTTCTGATGATCTGAGACCCAAAGTGGGACTAGAGTCGAACCAGGTCCAAATTAAACTCCGGTCACGTAATCACTGTTTCATTCTGTCTTTTACTCCTTGTAATTTTAATGCCTAAGTTCAGTGTTCATGCTGCTGTGGATGCACTGAACCTGAATTTTGGTGTGCAAATTCGTTGTCTGTTGTACTAGTGTGTAAAACGTTCTAAATTTTGTTCTATTTGTTTAAATGCTGTTATTAACTATTATATTGGCCAATTCAAATGAATGTAAAACAAAATGTTGTGTTGTGTGTTTATATAAAACACAACACAACATTTTGTGTAATTCACACAATATAATCAACTATTACCTTACTTAATAATCATAATAATTATATGTCTCATTTTCCTCTATGATGCTAGTCAGTAGTTAAATCAAAAAATTGATATCAATTTCTCCTTATTTTTATTTTCAAAAAATATTTTGAAATTCATCTGAAATCCACGGTGAGTTTGCGGAAATTACGAATGGCGGCCTCCGACCCCCTGTTTAAACAAACATTTATGTTATGTTTGTTTAAATCTCTTGGACACAAACTGAACTTACAGGACCTTAATGAAGAGGTGGCAAGTGAATGATTTGTCATCTAAAACACCCCTACGGTAAAAAAAATGGCAGATGATTTCAATTGCAAAAATATATAATATGTTTTTTCTGTTGTCATTTTCAGCCTGTAAACTAATGTTATAAATAATGTTATAAACATATAGTTAAACACACTAGTCTGACCTACCTGACGTTTTGGCTTTGCTTATTTTATGAACTTCTTAGCTGGCATCTTGGATAAATGATATCTATCCACAGCGACATCTCACTGCCAGTTGCCAGTTTTTGGGTAAGCTCAAGCTTTTGAAATCTGTGGCCACCAGCAGCAACATAATGCAGCTAAAAAGCAAACAACGCAAGAGCACCGGGAGTAATGTTACTGATGTCTGAGAAAGTATGCTAACATCGAATCGAGATTTATACCAACTGTCGACAACTTTGCTAACACAGCCCAACATCAAGCAACCACAACAACATAACACACAGCGAGCAGCTAATAAGTTCTCACTGAACAGACCATGGCATCTGTTCTGCATCCTTTCAGTTCTTTCAGCACACGCAAACGAGTAAAAGCCAGTCCGATATTTACTTTATTTAGATTTTGATTAGATTAATACTTTATTTAGATTTTGTAAACTTAGTCATTTGGCTTTTTGTGCTTGTACTTTGAGTAAGTTGGCTATACGTTGTTAAATGATTTCTTTTTGTGTCTGTTTTAACTGTGTTTATTGTCGCCACAGGGTGTTTTTATTTTGAAAATTGACTGGATTCTCTATGTAAATGCTCCGTACTTGTATTTTCGACTACTCAAAGCGCTTTTACACTACATCTGCATTCACCATTCACTCACTGAGCCTAAGTGGTCAAACAGAAATTAACTTTCACACACATTCATACACTGGCGGAACAGCCGCCAGGGGCAATTCGGGGTTCAGTGTCTTGCCCAAGGACACTTCGACAGACAGCCTGGGGGAGCCGGGGATTGAACCGCCGACCTTCCGATTAACGGCCAACCCGCTCTACCTCATGAGCCACAGCGGCCCAGTTCTATGGTGTTCAGTGTCTGACTTCCTGTCCGGTTAGATCTGCTCTGTGCTGCTTGACACGTCATCAGTCTAAAATAGACCTGCTACCTATCCTCTGCGGAGCGCTGCTACGTCTGGTGGATTCAAAGGCATTGACTGGAATGGCTGCAATTAGCTCCAGAAGCCGCAGGTGGATTCAGTGAACTTTAGGTGTAAATCTCATTCCAAAAGCTGCCATGAGAGTAATTCTTGGCAGCTGTCCAGCAGGCGTTATGCGCTGTAATTGGTACATTAGTTAACAGTTGACGTTGGAGGTCCGCTCTGCAGAAGTTTAGTTCTATACTCATTCGGATATACTTGAAAATGATCTCACTGGCTGATCGACACCACTTTCAACTGAAAAACAAAAGGCTCAACAGAAGGAAAAAGGACTTTCTTTACTGTAAAATGAAAATACACGCGAGTAAGGTAAGGTAACTAACGAAAGAATTCTCTGGAGAAGAAATGAAAACGTACAACGGTTAAAGCTCATTAGGCATATAGAGCTAAAATTGGAACAAAAAGATCTGGAGATCTGGTTCTCATTACGGATTTATTTACCCCTTAGTATAGGTGTGAAAAAAAAAGCTTTGCACTAACATTTTCTGCTTCTTGCTTTCTCTTAGTGTTTGGAGAAATTAAGTTTTCTTATTTTATGAATTTGTTTAAATCACATTTTTTACACACAGTAACCACATAGTCCTCTTTCTCTGTGATTATCACTGTGATTATAGCATCAGCAGGATGTGATCATATTTTGCCTGAAACATTTAAAGTGTATAAAAACAGGTCATTCCTGACAATATTTTTTAAATAACTTTAACTATCAAGATAATCATTTCTGACACTTCTGACAAGTGAAGAAAAAAATAAGTTCTTCAAAATGTTAAATATAAAGCACATTAATAATGTATTGCTGTGACATCATTAACGTAAAGACCACATTTTCCTTGAACACAAATGGAAATAAATGGAATAAACAAATGGAAGTATGGTCACATGGTAAAAGAGGGAATTCATTCGCGAAAGGAACAATTCAGTCATCATCATCACACATATCGCAGTTAGACTGTTCTACGAGAATACATGTGTTGAATGATGTTAGCTAAACTGTTAACTAGTTTAACATTTTGGTTTACATTAATATATATTTGGTTAAAAGAAAAGCCATTTTCTCTCAGGACTGCATCCAAAAGATTTATGTCCCATCTGTTGATCTGATCTTCTGTCAGCCGGGAGCGAGGAAAAGAGAGCCCTTTGACTTCGAATCTTGTTATGATGACAAACACCTAACTCCACCGAGGAGTCAGAGACAGGAGTCAGCACCAGGCCTGGGAAGTGTCTGGGTGACACCTTCATTGTTGGAAGTGTTAATGCAGCTTTTAAATCCAGAAAAAGTCAAACGTTGGTTTACATCCGAAAGGAGTTTAGTAAGGCCCAAATCGGTTCCTGCCTTTGATCTCCTCCAGCCTGTTTCCGGGTGAGGGGCTGTGCAAGACAACCAGGTTGTATCACAACATAAAAAATAAATCAGTAAGCGGGCTTACTGTCAGATCTTAAAAGCAGAGCACGTTTAAGGCTTTAGTGGTCTAGTCAGTGTGTGTTGTGGAATGATATCGGTATACAAATCATCTCCACATCATAAACATAAACAGTCTGAAGGATCTGCTATGGATGGTGATGCCAAGAGCACTGACTGCTCAACATAACATGCTCCGGAGGAGGTTAGCCGTTCAACCTGTTACCATGGTGAACTGAACTGAAAAAACAGGTTTAAACCTGAAGTTACCTCGCTAACCTGAAATCCTGCTTCATAGTGCAGGCCCATGGCAGCCTTTTATTGAATACATAAAAACATTATTCATTAAAAGATTACATAAACATTGTATGTATTATAATATATATTATATATAATATTTTTAACATTTCAGCAGCATGATCAACATCATCTCAAATATGACACAGGAATGTAAGTTTATGGTCCACAATGTGGACAGTAGCTGCAGAGAGGTTGTTCAGACTCTGTGTCCCTAATCTGATAACAAACGCAGATTCTGAATCCATTTCATGATGCACATCTCAGACTGTCGCCCGCATTTCACTTGCTAACACTATTACTGTTACATTGAGAAAAAAAAAGGATCCTATAACCCAGTTGCTTTCCCATTCCAACATCATTATTGTAGTTATGTTAAAATCCTAAGCAGGAGTGACAGAGGCATCAATTTGTGTTCATTTGAATCATCACCGTCACTGGAAACTCATTTCAAATTGATGTGGTCATCTTTAAATGATTGCGCCATGCCAGTTTTAGACATGTTCCCTGAGCCATATGCCACAGTAACCTTTATAAATGTTGGCTGCCAGCAGTGGTTGATTACTCTGCTGGGAAAAATAAAATGATACAGATAGGAACAAAATGAGCAAATAGAATGGTAATTTGTTCTGTATCAATTTGTGATATCAGATTATAAATTAAATAAGGGCATACTGAAGCAGCAAGCACTCCCTCTGTTATTAAAGGTAGATATGCAATCAGCATCATTTAAGCTCAAACTGACATTCCTTATGAGAAAAACAAAAACAACCCACACCTAGTCTTTTTTTTATCAGTATTTTGGGTATAATAACGCCAGCACTGTTGTGTTTATTCTAGTGATTGTTTCTGATTTAGGATGCAGCAGCACAGATGTATTTATCAAAGTTGAAATCGCTTCAGTACAGCAGCATAGTGCCCTCTGAATTCTGCTTGTAATAACGTGAAACATTTCTCTTAAACTGGACAACATTTTGTAAAATTTTCTGATGTGACTATTATGTATCCCTTATGTGATTATACTGCAATACCTCGTAACACATACAGGTTCAATTTCCCCCGAACATACAAGCTGACACACTCTCAAAGAAATAAAGATGTGTTGGATGGCTGATGATATCAAATCAAGGCAGAGTGACAATGCCATTTTAAAATCACTTCATGGAATCCATTTCTTCCTCAGAACATTGAATATTGGAAAACAATGCCTTACATCACAACCCAAAGCAGCAAAATCCGGCCAGCGAAGGATCATAAAACAAAAGTACACTGTTGCAATATTAAACAGCCACTTTCCTTTAGGTGTGCTCTAGTCATGCATTGCAGGGCAGCTGGCCTGTCAAGGTGAGAGCAAACTGTTTGTCACTTGCTGAAAAACAAACACTTTCCAAACACAAGCGCACATTATGGCGTTTGTATCTTCTGATTGGGGTCCAATATCCGGCTGTGTGAGATACTGAGATGTTAAAAAAGTGTTGCACGTTAAACAATTCCCTAATCAACTATTACTTCTGACATGTACATGACAGCTGCGTCAAATTCAATTTGCCCATATTTCTTTACCTTTATTGAATAATTTGCTTTATTCATAAAATGTAGAAAATATGTTTGATGTAAGAATAATACATGCTGTTGTGAAGCTTTAAAAACTCCAAACAGCTGACCAACACAGATATTTAAATCTGAGGGCTTTCATTATAGAGAATAGAGACAAAATCATGTTTTAGTGTGTAAAGGTATTCAATTCAATTACCCAGAATTCTCCACTGGGTAATTGAATCATCATTTTGCACAAAGTTACTGTGTTCAGCAGGCATCTATGATGTCCTTTTTAAATATGAGCCATTCACAGAGATATTATAATATTTGTCTTATAACTATTATCTAGTACTTTGTTTTTCACAGCAAGTCTGGGGATTTAAAGGGCCATTAAAACAACTGTGGCAAACAAGTCCTTATTAGAATGATAGATGATCTATATCTGCTTTCAGTTCAGTTTACAGCTTTTGAATATTCATCAACATTATATCTGTTGTGGTGGAATAATGCACTGCTTTAAAAAAAGTGTTTGTTTAAATGGTCTCTCTAAAAAGTAAAAGCTGTTTTAGATTATGAAGGTAATCAATGATGATTATGATTCAGATGCTGAATAAAGCTGTACTTTTATATTTAATTTGCTCCCTTTGAAAATATTTCAGACTCGTTTTAATTTATGAGTGAGTGAAATTCTAAAATTCAGATGTTCTATTTTGGTTCTAAGAAGGTTAACTTCAGTTCATAGTGTGAGTGTTACACCACATGAAAATAGTTTTCACATGAACTTTAATGATGAATTTCTTTCTTCCCTTATTATTCACACTGATTGTATATTGTTTCCAACACACTCCAGGATATATTTGTCCAAAGTAGAAAAATATAAAAGAACAAAGTTTCTGAACCCTGGGTTTTGAAGAATCAGCCTGCATCCTTGTCTGTTAGCAGTTTGTTTGCCTGAACATATTACCTGTCTGTCAAGCTGCTCCTCATATGCAGTCAGCCACAATCTAATTTTTACTGTAGAAAGGACAGCTTCTCTCTACCAGTTATGTTGACAGTGTTCTGCACATTCTGAGAAGGTCCATGCTGAATTTGGCCTATTTGCCAGAGTTGCAATGTAATGAATCAGAAATACTTTATTGATCCCCAAGGGGAATTTTTTTTGTCGCAGTTACACCCGCTGCACAACAAGGCAAAAGGAATAGAGAGTAGGAAGATAAAAAATAAAATAAAATATATGGATATGGATATTTACAATATTTATATTAGTAAAGAATTGTTGTGGTGAACCTACTGCACAATATGCTCTTACTGAGGTGCCATTAGACCCATTAAAGCAGTGGTTCTCAATCTTTTTTGGCCAAGCGGGTCCTGGTCCCTTCCTGCCCCCCATCAAAAAAGATGTTATTTGCCCTGAATATTGTTTGCCTAATTATTATTGTTTTATTCTTGTTGTTACTATTGTTACTAAAAACATGGGAAAAGGCACATAAGTAAATAACAAACATATTAATTATTTCCCAGGTAACAAAAAAGCCATGTGAAAAGTAATTATATTTAACTAATAAGTGAATGTTTCTCCCAGAAACTGTGTGTGACACCAGAGACTGGTTTCTTGAAGGCGGCCCTTAACAAGTGAGGGGTATGGGGGTCCTCCCCCAGAAGATTTTGACCTTTAAACACTTAATCTCCTGTATTCTGGAGAAATTTTCTGCTCCAATTTCTATCTTTTCTGCACCAATTTATGGTGAAAATGTCTTATTATATAAAGGGAAACACAAAATTCAGGTGGCCACTGACAATTCAAATATATACATATAGTAGAATATAATGTAGTGAGGCTCTCAGGCATTCTTCATTGCTTTTAAATATTTTTCTCCTGTAGATCATCTTATTTAATTTCATCCCTGCTGAGTCAACACACGTGATTTAGTCTTACCTCCTCTTTTGTGTCTTTTGTGGGGGAAGTAACCTTTTTTAATGTGTTTGTGGCCCCTTTTCATCTCAGTGATAAATAAATGTTTTAACGCCCCCGTTGAGAAACACTACTTTAAATCATCACTGATACTTGAACCCATCAAAAAAACTTATTCAAACCTATTGAACATCAAATGGCACACAAATGTTAATAATCCTTACAACATTGCCTGAAGCATGTTGTCAGAAAAACAAAGTTTACATGATAGGTCCTGTAGAATTTGTTTTTTCACGAGTTATTTTTCTGAAATTCTCGTTTGTCTCAGGACAAGAAAATGTCTCTTGATGGGTGACAAATAAATATTTCATGAGGTTTGTGACCAAAACGGTCACAAACGATCCACCGATGCAAATGGTGAAAACTGTTTATGCACTGCACAGTTTACCTGGAGTTCATTTCAAAGTGTAAATATGAACATGATGGTCTTCATGAATTACTTTCCTAAAACAGCTGGATACTGCAGTTTTTAGCAAACATTAGAAATAGTGCATGTGTTTTCAGCAGCAGTGTAGTATGAGGGATTCAGTCAAAGTAAAAGTTTGTGTGTTCATGGTATAAAGAAACATGTAACCCAGTGCACCAGAGTGGCTCAAATTGTTGACCAAACAGTATTAGAAATACATTAGTATTTATTAGTATTTATAATACTGTTTGGTCAACAATTAGAGTTCTGAGACTAGGGATGTCAAGAGAACCAATATTTCAGTATCAAGTCGATACCAAAATTCTGAAAACATGACTGTGCTCGTAGGTAGTGCATCTCCAACGTGTGCAAGATAGCGACAAGTGCAGCTGCAGAAGCTGCTCCATATTGTTACCTTCAATAGCTCTATGTGAAAGCCTTTATTTCTCCTAGTTTTGGTATATGTTGGAGAGCTAATTCATGCAGATGTTTCACAGTTTCGATCAACTCAGAATCACCCAAGGTGACAATGCAGTTTGCAGCACAAAGAAGTGAATGTGTGTCCAACAGAAAGCCTACAACACAACCATTTGGCCAAATAATGGGACCTAATGTAGGCTAGCTGCTGTACATCAAAATGGATGACATAAAGGCAAAAATTGTAAGTGTTGAAAGCCAAGATGTGGACAATTAATCGTTGAACGCCAAGTCAGATGTTTGGGAGAAAGCTGGCGTGATCAGAGACTGTAAGAATAACATTGTCTTGTAATGTGCAAAACCAGCATAACACAAAGTTCCAAGTCATTCATGTACAACATATTGTTCATTTATTTCAACACAGTGTAACATCACTGCGACTACTTGACCAATGAGAGGTTGGTCGACTCATCTCATCAACGGTTTGTGCAATACTGCACAAGGACATTTTGGGATATTCCGGATTCAGTTTAGCTGTGAGATGTGCATTTGAATGCCCCCTGGGTTTTGGATATTCAAGAGTTAATATAGTTTCACATTTTACGCAGTCTAAGCTTTAATCACCACCATGAGAGGATCCACCTGCATCTCTTCTCTTTATACATTCAGTAGTAAACACAGATGCTAAAGTCATAAATCTGAAGTGTTAATCAGCTCAAGATCAGGGCTACAATTAAACCCACTGTCGGATAAACACTGCCTCTCCAGTAGTCCATGAGAATATTTGATTATGTATCTCTATTTACAAATATGATACATGCAAGAGAGAGTTATTGCTGTGTGTACCTGTTCACTAATGTACAGAGCGCCGGCGCAGAGCAGTGAGAGGGAAGTGTGTTTAATTTGTGTTGCGGGACAGATAAGTTCTGGAGAAGCAGCAGATCAGAAAGAATTGACAGCTCATAAATCTCATCTGTGAGTTAGTTTAAAGTTTACAGGTGCCAGATCCGGCCCTGAAACCTCATGCCTGCCATGTGGCCTGAACCCTAAAGCCTCGCCAGATCAAGAGTTCAATTTAGCAGGACATCATTTCCAAGAAATTTGTCACCTCTCATGGTTCCATCACTGCAGTAGTCTGCTGTTAGTCCTGCCAGCAATCATAGCCAGTCCTCCTTGGAGAGGTGCAGAGTTCCTGGCAAGTTTCATAAAAATAGCCCAGGACTGTTCTGTTATCTCTTGGGTTTCTGCTGATTTAAGCTGTTCTGCACCCACTTCACCACGTATGCCAGGGGAGATTAGATCTTGTACAAAGTCGACTACCTTCTCCCTCGATGTTATGCCACACAAATCGCTCAAAAAGGTCATTGATACACACATCAGCTGTCATCAGCACACTGGCCACTTGGGTTTTACCAATTATGAATGTGACTGAAGTCTCCTTGAAGAGCGAACGACTGAAGTGTAAAAGTCTAGTTGAGTGACATTTCACAAAGGACAGCCTCTTTTATTTCACTAAAGTGAAATAGTTCACCAAATTGCTTCAACCCCGTTAATGTCACCAGTAACCATTCTCACATGGACCCACGTTTTATAGCATGTGATAACATAAAAGCTATAATTTTTCATGTTCATAAAATAACATATGCTGCAAGATCACCTTCCAGTACCATTACTGCTTCTATTTTTAGCATTGCTGGCACCAATCATAATTAAAATCTCCCAATATGGCAGTGTACTGGAGGTGAAATGCTCCACCCACTAAGCCATACGTGAGCACAAGGAGTAAATGAAGTTATCACGAACACTTTAAATCTTATGTGTTAAGGACTTTAGACCCTAAGCTGCCAACCGTAGAAAAAGTTTCATATTTACCTATATTTAACCCATGCAGAATATGTTGCATAGCGCTGAATTACATGAGTTTTTGTGGCTAATTAGTCACGAGAGATATCTTTTTCCCTTTGTGTGGAGATGTACAACAAAGATCTAGCTCATTGCAAAAATAGATACAAGTAAATAAAGATGTTTCTTCTGTCAGGTCAGTTCTTATCTAGAGTTGTAGATAAGCCTTTTATTAGTAACACATGGAGTGCATCCTCAGAGCCGGATACTGTGGGTTTATTACCGTGTTTCTTGGTCCTGAACTTGAGCATGACCTTACAAACCGGTTAGCTAAACTGAGGAGTTATAATCAGTGAACAATATTAGGTGTTATTATCACATGCTTTTACATAAACCAATTGGAAGTGAAAGGTTTTCATATTACACTCGTTCAACAACTTACTGTGTTCTGAATGTGTTTACTGAGGAATACAACATTAATGTGATGTTTTTAAAAAGAAGTAGCCTCCAGTTCATATGTTTTAAGACAAGAACTGCATTAATCCCTTAGGAATTATCATTTATTTGAAGAAAAGAACTTTGGGGATGCTATTGTTTAAACTTATATTATCATCATAATTGTGTACTATGATGTATAAAGTTTTGTGTCTGTGTGGACCCCTGGAAGAATAGCTGTTCGGCTACAGTTAATGGGGATCCTAATAAATGAAATGAAATCTGGCTTTGTAATGCAAACTATTGTTCTAGTCCAACAGACTTATATTGAGGACAGCATAGTTGTATTGTGAATTGACCAGTTCTCTCATAACCAAGGCATAATAACTGATAAATGCTTTTAAAAGTTTAACTAAGGAACCTCATATGGAACAGAAATTGAAATGATTATAATAGATTTAATCTATTCTGAGCTGCTATGTGCAGATTGGTTTTTGATCCTGGATTTAGTTTGGTTCCAGACCATGATGACTTAGATGGCGAGCCTGTCCCAGTGAGTGACATTACGCAGAAGGACCGATTGGATGCAGTGTGGCCAGCTGTGTCGGATTCTATCCTGCGGAGTGACTGAACTGATTCGCATCAGGATTTTGGATACTGGGATCCAGATAAGGGGCATTTAAAAGTGTTAGTTCTTCTACCCGTGTATATTGACTCTCTTGCTCTTTTAAAAGAGCTCAGTTTTATTTTGGAGGAATTCCAATTGCAAAGATAAATCATTTTATGAATGGTGTGAACCAGGGATTGTGAATTCAATACGCCAGCTGTTCTGTTTTAAACATGTTTCCTTGGCTTATCTACTGTGCTGCTCAGAGACTAGGTGATTGATGTATACCTATCTTTTTGAAATTCAGAATAAGGGGTTACATATAAGAGTGTTAGATACATTTGTCAATTGTTTATTCTAAACAGCGGTGCAGTGGTGCAGTGGTTATCACTGTCGGCTCACAGCAAGAAGGTCGTGGGTTCAGCCTTTGCAGGTTCTCTCCGGGTGCTCCGGCTTCCTCCCACCATCCAAAGACATGCAGGCTAGGTTAATTAGTGTCTCTAAAAATTGTCCTTAGGTGTAAATGTGAGTGTCTGTGGTTGTTTGTCTATGTGTGGCCCTGCGATCCAGTGTCAGCTGGGATTG
>JAPMOB010206327.1:0-37430 GCA_029875015.1 Lepomis gibbosus | reverse complement strand
GCGTAAGCGGTTGACGATGGATGGATGGTTTATTCTAAACATTAATAATCAATAATATGCATCAGGGGCAGACCTCCCCCCTCCTGAAAATGCATTCAAGCGTGGTATCAGGCAGTTTTTAATATTCTCTAATATTTTCTATTATTATTGCAGCATTAATCTTCACCCTGTGAGTCAAGAGAAGATGATGAACAATGTCTTGTTGGGTCATCTTTTGTTTATCTCTGAAACGATCACTCCTCACAACAGTATATGTGAAGAGGGTGAAGACCTGCTCACTTGGAAATGAACTCTTAAACATAGAGTTAGTTAGTTATAGTTTTCACTATATAGTAAAAAGCTAAATTTGGTTCACTCTTCACACCTGCAGAAGCAAAGTGTTTAAAAAAGTGTAGTCCTGCAGGTTCATATTTCTTAATGCCTCTTTGCAGCAAATATTACAATCTTGCTTATACACTTTGGAGCTGCTTTGCATATTTGCTTCTGATAAATGCCATACTTTAAGTGATGTCTCATAATGTGTTTTGTCTGTGCGTTTTGGCTGCAAGCAATTTACAAAAGGTATAAGTGCTGTATAAATAACACACTATTTTTATCAAACTTTGCTTGCTACAATAGTTTCTGCTAAACCTGCCATTCCAGTGTGACAGCACACAAGTGGATGATTGACTTGTGGGGTGGGTGTAGGATAGAGATAAACTACCGCATCATCCTTTCACTCATCCTGTCAATGATGAGAACAAGAAAGAGCCTTTCACTCAGTCGACAAATGATTATAATGCTTCCTTTGTGAAATGGGATGATTTGCCACATCAGAGAACATCTAGCATTTTGATAGAGACCTCAGCAAGATATTTGATTTGTTTGTACGGCTCACAAATACCTGCCAGTCAAAACAACTCAGAGGGAAATCGCAGGTGGGTAGGAATGTGAAACAGCTGGTCCCTTATTCTACAGCACATATGTGGATGATGATTCTGAAGAGAAAAGAAAAGTGTCCTTTCTAGCACCTCGGCACTGCCGTTTGAAATGCATATGACAATGGAATATTTAAAAACTCCGGTCTGCCGGGAGTACCGGGCATCAGAGGAGCTCAAACCATGTTTAGTCCAAGACACTTTTGCATAATGCATTCAGAAAAAGTCATTATGCAGCATTTGAATATTTTCTCTTCATATAGGACTCCAAAAAAAATCCATCCATGTTTTTCAGTCCAAATCTGACAACCAGTTTCTGCCATTTTGTGTTTTATATGTGTTGTTCTGAAGTGTTGTGCTTTGTACTGTAGCTCATCACATATTTTTATACTTTATCTTTCATATTTTGGAGGTCATTGTCACTTTTACAAACGCAGCCTGCAGTGCTGATCCTGCCAGAATTCTTACTGTTCTCACCCTGAGAGATCGAGTCAAAAATGAATGCGGCACACGAGCCTTTGATCCACTTTCACAGAGAAAACAAAAAGCCTTTGTTTTAATGTTGGCTGATCACTTGTACTGTGAGTTTTTTTTTGTCTCTCTATGCTGCATTTTGTTTAAATATGGTTTTAAGTTATTATCTGGTTTGTTGGTTTGGAGATGGAATTCTGTTAATAATTCAGCAGCATTCTGTATCTATCCTCTAGAGGCATCCATCCAGCCAGTGAAACACTTAACGCCTGTCTTGTACAAGGGGAAAATGTGATATCCATACACATGCGTCCTCGGATTAACGAGAATACAGTTGCATTAAGTATGCCAGTCATATAAAAGCTGCTATGTTTTAGTTTTCTGTGTTTAAGGCGGGAAGCTCCAGCTGAGCAATATGAATGACCACACACCATCATTTTTAAAACATAAAGTGTTATGGGTAGGTTATGGAGTAGCCCCTTACAGTCCAGCAGCATGAGGTGCCAACTGTACTATCAAACTGCAAGTTGATTTAGATGTAATGCATTAATAAATAAAGTGGTCTGAAGTATGTTGTACCACTTAAGGCCAACTTTAACTTTAACATCTAGCTGCTGCAGGCTCAAACTTTTGGATTGAACAAGCTTTAAAACAAGCTGCTGACAGTTTGGCCTTGGTGCAGTATGAATGATTTGGTGCTTGAGGTAATAACACATTCCTCAGGGTGGTCAAGAAGGTGAGATGGGAGAGCAAGAGATCCATGTGCACACTACAGGGCGCTGCTCGGTCTGACACATATATATGCATCTGCAATCTGAGTCACCCTGGAGGCCTTCTTAGCAAGGTTTAATTTGAACTTTGCTACAGTGCAGGGGAAAAAGTGGTCAAGATGGTTCTGAAAGCATCATCGTTCGGCAGGGCAGCGTATCCAAAATGGAGAAAATATTGCATCATAGATTGAAAGAAGAAAGAAATGTGGAGATAGCCTTGGTGTTTCGGCTGGAAAGCCTCATGACCCTTTTTGACCCTTTGTTCTACTGCAGGGTGATGTCTTCCAAGTTGTTCCTGGTGTAAATACGAATACTTAAAGGGACAATGTGTAAGAATTAAGAATACTGTCAAATTCATACTCTAAGAAAATAGGGGCCATCATATCACATATCACGTTGTGCTAACATTGTGATTAGCTCAGTTAGCTGTGCAGCTAGTGACAGGAGGAGAGGCGTCAAACGGGATAAGAGCAAGAGGTCGAGCATCTGAAAGGCAGCAGTGCATTGGAAATATGCTTATGGCATTAAAAGATTGTAATAGTGTGTGGCAGAAAAGTTTATTATCATTACTTGTAGTATTATATTATTATTATAATAATAAAATTATTGTTATTTTAGATTTACTGGTATTTATTTATTTATTTGGATCCCCATTAGCACAGCAAAAGCTGTGCTATTCTTCCTGGGGTCCAGAAAGAGGTTTGCATGAATATTACAAAACATGTTTAAAACAATACATCACAAAATCTGTACATAATACAAACAAAAACAGCCAGCAACAATTTAATGTTGATAAAAATCACAATTATAAAAATTATTCTTAAAACCACATCTCAAATAAATTTAATATACAGTGAATGTTACAATAAAAAAGCACAAAAAGTTGCTGTTACACAAATGATTTAAAAGAATTTTGTAAAATGAACTTTTTTAATTGAATCTGTCTGTTCCACCAGTGTGTGAATGTTAGTTTCTGTTTGAGCTATCAGGCTCAGTGTATGAATGTGAGTGAATGGTGAACGCAGATGTAGTGTAAAAGCGCTTTGAGTGGTCGAAAAGACTAGAAAGGCGCTATACAAGTACGGAGCATTTACATTTGGTAGCGTACTTGTGTATGTATAACACTGAACAAAAGATTTGGGAGAGTCTGATGAGTTGTGGTGACAGAAATATTCCATGTGAATAATGAATATAAAAGTCTGTCATATACCGGCGAGACGAATGAAACACAGCGATTTTCTCGGAGCCCATACAAGTCTGAAATGCCAAACTACCTCAGCACACAGAGTCCACAGTACTTAACAGAACAGGGAAAAATCTGGTGGATCGATTACACTTTCATGGAGTTGTATGAAAGAAGCTGTTTTCAATCACGGAAAGTAAATACACTCAAGCGATCTTTGAATGACGAGTTGTGTTTATTGTTCCATGTGTCATGGTCATGACACCGAGAGTCACTGTCAGGACGATTGAAACACCTGTTTCAGATACCACCAGGCTGCAGGCTGGACCACCAGGATGCTCACAGCCAAATAACAGGGTCTTCTTCACCGTAGAGCAGGAAAACAGGCTGCAGATGTGCATAAAAAGGCCAGCCGATATCTGATCCAAGTGCACTAGCTGTTAGATTTTGTAGTTAGCTAGCTAAGTTATATGTTATACTATATATATATATATATATATATATATATATATATATATATATATTTATGTTATACTATTTTTTATTAAGAAAAAGGACATAATTAGTTTGCAATTACGTATTCAGAAGGGCAGTGTCAAGTTTTCAAAATAAAAACAAAAATAACTTAAACTATTTAAATGTATATCGCTGTGCTTTTTCCATCCCTCCCGTGTGTTTCATTCATCCCGCACAGTAGGGACGAATGAAACAATGTGCACCTTTCCTTCAAAGTGAAATTATACTGAAGTCGTTCCACATTTTAACAAGATAAAACCTGGTATTGATAGAACACACACGTGAATTGTTGATGATAAATAATTTCTGTCTGTAACATTATATTTTAAAATGATGTATATCTGAAAAGTGTTTCATTCGTCCTGGCTCTCCCCTATGTTCTGTATAATACAAGGTAGCCGGCAGGTAAAGCCCAATGTATAGCCTGAATTGAGATACAGTATACAGTTCAAGTGTATGAAATGGAAAGAAAAAAGAAAAAAAGATATGTGTATGTAATTTATTCAGTGTCATGCTGCTGTTTTGTCATTATAGAATGGTGACTATATAAAGTCTAACTGGAGGCACTAACTTAACAAGTGAATATCACAGATCAATATCCCAATGACCCGGCTGCCTGCCTGACAAACACACACACACAAACACACACACCACTAGTGGAGCATACAGCCTGTCCATATAACTTATACACTTGCTTATGCCTTGGGAGTATACTAATAAATATCTATGAAAACTTCTACAGGTGACTTAGCTAAAGCTACCATGCTACCTTCACGTTTCTACATGTAAAAACACTGACATTATTTTATCCTTTTTATTTTTATCTTTAACTTCCCCTAAAGAGAAAAAAAAAGTAAACCAATGATGAATTTATAAAACTAACAAGTACAGTGCTGTGTGCAGAGCCTTATGTCTCTGTGTCAGACCATGTTAGTGCCACGAGACAGTTAAAAACCCATAAAAGAACAATAATGCTGCACTGGGCGACATATTCCTTCATTACAGTGAACATGGTCGTTGTGGTTTATTCTGAAACAACCGTGTACCTGCAGTTTCCATCTCTGGAGAGTAGCTCAGAGTCAGGTGGACGTCACTGAGCACGCTTGTAGGTAACTAGATGAATGAATTTGCTATCCTGTGGAGACATTTGGGCTTTGATGTGTTTTTGGATGACAATGGCACAAGCTATCTTAGGCTGTGGTTACGCTGTTGACACTTACTAGGATAAATTCATTGCTGCTTTTCATGGAATAAATAAAATAATTAAAATAAAAAGCTATTAAAGACTAAGCTTTTTCTTAAAGACCCATAGTCAGCTTGATGTCTCCGGAATATTTTAAAGCTACGTTCACTCAGGGCCTGTTTCTTCTTATCGGTTATGATCCAGTACTGACAGCCTGTATGTAAATGATAACTTTTTTTCATTTACATCCCTCTTCAAGAACACAGCCCAGAGCAGCTCCTGTTGGTTGATGTTCTGAGCTACTTGGAATGGGTATTGCTGGACCTTTGCCGGTCTTACATGGTCTGGTACTGTTGGTAATTTGGCAGACCAGCATCAGTGTATGGCTCAGGGGGTTGTTCACTAATCACAGGGGACGCGATTTGATCCTCAGCTCCTCCTGTCCACATCTCAAAGTGTCCTCGGGCAAGAGACAGAACGGTGGATGGGTAAGAGTCAATCTGTGAAGAGCTTTGAATAAAAGCTTTATCTATTTTCCTGGTAAGATGAGCATGTGGTCCGAGTGGCCTTTTATTGTGGCCAGTCTAAGGCACACCTGTGCAATACCCATGCTGTCTGATCAGCATCTTGATTATGCCACCCCTCTGAGGTGGATGGATTATCTCTGCAAAGGAGAAGTGCTCACTAACGCAGATTTTGACAGATTTGTGAACAATATTTGAGAGAAATAGGCATTTTGTGTACACAGAGAAAGTCTTAGGTCTTTGAGTTCAGCTCAAGATGAATGGGGGCAAAAACAAAAGTGTTGCATTTATATATATTTTGTTTAGTGTATATATAATATAAAAGTGGCAGTAATATATAAAAGATAAGAAATAATAAGGAATATGTACAATATGGCTGTTAAATGACAGTTTGAGCAGGGATGTGCAAAACAAATATGCAGCTTGCTGTTCTTCAGTTTTGCTATTATTTAGAGTAACAGTTGTTTGTTGTTGTAAGAGCAGATGTTGTAATGTTGCTCTAATCGCATTGTGCAGGCTAAATGTATTGTACGGTGCTTGAAAGAGCGTGCCTTGTTGCAGCAGCAGCACTCTAAAAAATTATCTACTTCGTTCTCACTAAGTGTCTGTAAGAAAAGACCAAATAATTATACTCGTGCTCGGATATTAATTCATTGCACATTCTCTGAATATGTTCAATTCAAAACTATTTATGTCAGAAAACAATTGAGGTCAAAAATGTTGCTGCTTCAAGGATTGAGTACTGGGAATAAAAACAAATACTCTTTACTTCAAATAAGACCAAAGACTAAAATTGTTTGGAGAAAACCAAGGTATTCACAGCATGCCTTTGATCAAATGTACCCTGTCTCCTTGCAAAATTGTGCTTTAGAACAGTGCAATGGTTTTGCAGGCATATTCATAAGATGGCGCAGACCTCTGTGTTGTTCAGACGTATATCAATTTTGTTATTTGGTCTGGAAATGTTCACATCATTTCACACATATCCTTGCTTGCATGGCAGAGCGCTGGGAGTTTCAGCTCTCACTTGACATCTCACTAACATGCGTGACGGAGGCAGAATAACTACCAGAGTCTGAAATAGAAGTCGCTCTGCACTCACAATTGTCAATTCGGCTGGGTCGGAGATAGCCAGATTTATCTGTGATACAGCTGTCCATCATCCCATACAATCAGTTTTCCTTATCTTTCGTCAATCTGGATTACTATGGACAGCGTCTGATAACTTGCCGCAAATCCCAGCCCCGGGGCATCAGCGGCCTGGGCTCCGGCTTGTGCCACAGTTTCATTTCCACAATCACTTGGAGGAAGTGACGGCAGGCGTAATATGTTCTGCAGGTAAATCCATTGACTGGAGGATAGCCATGATTCATCATGTGAAAGTTGGTCTGTTCATCTTGTTGTATCTTGGACAGCATACCAGATCCTGCATGCAGGTATTTCTCTCTCCAACCCAGACACCGCTATCTGCATGCTGCGGTTTCCCGGAGCATTAATCAGGCAAGGGCCGATATACCAAGATGTCTCACCTAAACAGTGGCAAGTGCACCTTCAGAGGTGATAATGAAAAAACGCTCTATCACCATATGTCATGAGTGTGAGCAATTAATTTGAAATTAACAGGAGAGGGAGTAGCGCAGGCAGGTCTGCAGAGAGACTTGCAGACTGTGTGTGCACCGGTTAGATGCTGGCAGCCTCCGCTCAGTTGGGTGGTTTCTTGTCTGATTCATCTGCTTTCTTGTGGTGTTTCAAGTCCAACGTCTCACCAGATGCTTGTTTCATAAAGAAACAGAGGCTGCTGCCAATCAAGATCTTAACACTTGACTAATTTCTCAGCTCTCCGTCTGAAGCGACAAACAACAGAAAATAGCTCGCTTTGACCCTTAATCTGACGCATCACTTGTCTTTAAAACGGGAATTAGGAGTACACTGAAAAGGTTTTATAATGATTTTAGCAGAGATAATGGCAGATCTAATACTTTAAAGATTAAAAAAACCCATATTAAAGTACAAAATCATTCCATTCCCAAAGGTGATACTCCAAGTTAATATTTCTATTCTATTTTAGGAATAACGCAAATGATCAAACATTGTTATTCCCCTAATATGTGCTGTATTTTAGGAAAATCAAGACATTTAGTGAGTGATTTAGACGGTATGGTTGATTGGTGACAGCAGATTAAAAGTATGCTTTCTGCAATCTGGAAAGAAGCTTCCATTTTCTCTCCAGTACATCAGACAGCTACATTTGTGTTTTGGTGTAACAAGGGGAGAAGGGAAGTAACAAGATATTTCAGACGTGCACATGCAGACACATACACACCAGGGGATGAGAGGCAGACAGCTAATAACCCATCAAAAGAATAACTGTGGCTGCCAAAGCACAGACCACGGTATCTGCTTCGGGCTCCAGGCTCCGGGCCGAGACGTCCCGACGCCTCACAACGTGACCTCCATTTTACAGACAAATCAATCTATGAACGACGGGCTAATTGCCAGGAAACTCGCAGCGTGACCCATTAGGCTCGCCGTTCCACCCACGCACACACGGAGTGACATGACAAGCTAGTGAAAGATGTGGAAGGGCTTGGATTTTGCACAAAAAATAAAAAAATAAAAGACATAAGATTACTTGTATATTTAATTGGAGATGGTACACACAGATTTGTAGTTTCACTCTTTACTGGCAAAACATCAGACCCTAATTGAAGACAGACGAGTCAGTTTTAAGTTTGCAGATAAGTGATGTGGGGACAGTATTAGTTAAAGACAGCAGAGGTTGTGTCCAAATGGTCTTGGGTGAACTAACACTAATTGACATTTGTTGTTCAGAAGCATGTCAGAACTTCCTATAATGGTCTGGTGGGCCAGGGGGGTTTAGTACATGTATCTCCTCTAATAACCCTGCAGTGTTTCCCACTGCATGACAACATGACTATTTCCAGTCGATTTCACCTTTTAAATTCAACTTTATTCTCCGCCTTATTTTAGTGTTTTAGTATTTTCCCTTCAGTTCTCTTTTCCCCACCCTCACACACTCACACACCTACTGTACACCTCTGGTTTCTTTCTGCAAACACACCGGCTTTCCCAGCCTCTTCCTGTCTCCCTCCCTGAAACACAGAACTCGTCTTTTGTATTTTTCCACCCGCGAGCTCACAGCAGCAGGTACACCGCATGTGGAGGAGGCATGTTAGTGACGTTGCCTATAGAAATAACGGAAACCAACATGGCACAGAATGACACATGCGCTGGTGTGTTCACTTTTCACTGACGCTTAACCTGTGCTTGTAAAATATCCACCCTGGCAGCATCCTGTAATACCAGATGACATCTTTCTCTGTCTTTCTCTGCAAAATGCTAATTCATATACAAATATACTTTTAAAAAGCTGGGTGTTTAAGTAAAATCTATACGTGAGAAATACTGGACTGGACTGAACTAGTTTTGTCGTTGAGAGATTATGACTGTAACAGCAGGGAAAGCAAACAATGTCCTAGTGTCAATAACCGAAGGATCTCAACTAAATTAAGAACATTTCCTGCACCCTAAGGTTGGACTTTTTAGTTGCCAATTAGTTGGAAACAGGTTGTACACTCACTGTATACCCAGTGTCCACTCAGTAGTCAAGCCTGAACCTCAAGTGTAACTGCTAACCATCTGTTTCACTCCCTTCAAAATGGTTTTCAAGCACTGGGCAATAAGATCATAGATGTCAGCTCATATCCAGTGTTGTGTTATGCGGTGAAAGGCTGTTTCTAAATCATGGCAGAAATTTGACAATTCTCCGTTGTACAGTGCAACACAAATAAACACAAGACAACGCATTGAGCAAGCTCGCTGTCAAAGTATCCTTCTCATTTTCTGTACCGCTATCCCTCCTCCTTTCCACACATACACACACTTACATTGTAAACAGGAACGCACAAGCCACCCCCTCCACATGCAGCAAGACAGTTCCCAAACACTTACTGAGAAGCTATCAAACACTCCCTTGATCAAGGACAACTCTGTGCAAACCGAGCCTTCCAGCTGTGGATTGGCAATGTGAATCCACTCGGTGAACAAAACAAGAGTACACGGATAGCAATCAATAAAGCCTTCCCTTCTTCACTTTAACCCAGACTGCTTGTATTTTGCTGTGGGAGCTGCTGCATAATGATCATACCGATACTGTAATACAAAACATTAATGTAGAAAAAACACCCTTAATGTGCATGTGTGCTTAAGGAGAACATATGAAATTTGACTTCACGGGTAGACTTAGCGAGGACATGATTAAACAAAAATGCAAATCTCACATTATGTCATGGCTTCTCACGCGCTAATAAGGTGAGGTTGCACTGCATGAAGCCAGAGCTCAATTAAAGATGCTGTTATATATAGCTCAGACAAGCAAGCACTTATTTGAGCACGGAGCTATCACATTAGGAGGGAGCAGAGTTACTGTGTCAGATGGATTCTTAAAAGGTTTTATGCCATTAAAGCTATATGCAGCTCTGTGAAAATACACATCTCTTACCTGCCCATACTGTATCACAAATTGACATCCAGCAGGCTCCACAAAGCGACATTTCATAATTCCACCCTAATTATCAAAAAGATATTCTGCTGTCTAGTGTAAAACCCAAACTAGACCAAGAAATAGAAAGCCATTGCCTGAACTCCTTCAAGCTAGTTAACAATGAGAAACAGAGACAGAACCTCCCCTCCTACCAACAAGAAATAAAGTTAAATGATAGAAAGAGATGGCTTCCTTTTCAGCCAGCAAAGCGCAAAAGGGCAAAGTGCAGCATTGGATTTTCTGGGGGCGAACGGACAATCCAGTTCCTCTTAAATCTGTTTGTAATTTTGTTCATTTAGTTTCTCTCAATGTGTTTTAGAGTAAAAAAACAAATTACTGACTAGGTATTTTCCTGTTATGCAGGCGCAGAATGTACATGCATGTCAGTGCTCAGTTGAGTGTTGCCCATTGTGTCTAATACGTGTTCACGTACAATTCATAACAGCAGACGTGAGGCCATGCAGCTGTCTGTATTCGTCTGTACAGGTTCTTTGAAGTCTTGGTGTGTCAGGGCTCTAAAGGGCAAAGCAGTGAGTAAACTAAATGACATTAAGGGAGGATGTGAAACACCCAGCGCACTGATGACTGAAAGTTGACCTTTTAAATATGATGCAATGCAATGTTAGTCAACCACAACATGAATTGTCTGGATTAGTATTACAGATGCTCCACCAGCACGCCAATACAATGAAGTATTTATCACCTTTAACTTGCTTGCTTTGCATCAGAGAGTGCAATTTAATTCCAACAATGTTACTGGTTCTGTTTGAAGCTATAAAAGTGTGGTGGACAGAAAACTGGCGCAAGTTCTTTGTTCCAAATAACATTCAGACTTCAGCAGCCATCACATGCAAAGATGGAGTTAATTTCACATTTGGTCTCGAGCAAATGTTTTGATTTCATTGTTGCTGATTTTCAGACAGCTGAAAACAAAGAGCTGTTTTGAATTCATTAGTCCCATTTTCCCTTTTGTTCCAGCAATCTTGTTTTTATAACCAGGACGTTTGGCGTGTTTTATCCTGACAACTCGAAGCTCCAGGGCCATCAACCAAGGCTAAAATGTTCAATGCTGCTGTCTGGGAAAAGATGTTGTGAAAAGATATGCACAATGGAGAATGTATTCCTAATGTGTTTTTGTGAGCGCCTGTCTGCATGTTCTGCCTATTTGCGATGCTTCCCAGAACCACAGAAAAAGCCTTTTCTCTGGTTGGCTATTGGAGTAAAACTGGCAGATTCTCTGCACAGTGAAAGCGAACACATTGGCTTTCTCGTAGAATTTTCTCCAAAGCAGAACGACTTTGTAATTGTCAGCAATATGGAGCCAAAAACATAATCAACTTTTGAATACACCCTGGCACAATCTCTCCCTGAACACACAACGGTTTTCTCCCCAGAGAGTGGACACAAACATGTGCACACACAGAAATCCTTTAAACCGCAGGCATAAACACATCACACACATATTTAGCAGTCTCCTCTTGTGAACTGTATGTCACAAACACACACACACACACACACACACATAGACCACACCTGCAAAAGTGTATTTAGGAGGATTTCAGCCAGCCTGAGTCTGCAAACCAACATCCCGTTAGCTGTTAATTACAAGCCGGGCCATGATACGGGGATGGAGCAACTATTTCCTGTTCCCCAGGGGCAGCCTAGGAGGCTACAAATTGAAGATGATTCCTACATATGCCCTAGATTCCGCCTGCAGTCAAATTCCCCTCTGCCCTGTGTAACAACCTTTCAATGTGCAATAACAATGTCAGAGAAAACGGTGCACCTGACGCTGCCCCCCCCTCCCCCCACATTCTTGTTATCTATCATCATGTTGTGCTCTGTCTCTCACAGCATCAGCGACATTGTTGGGGTATGATTGAAATTCCTAGCCTTGTATTAGCCAGAAAATGTTACTTAGAGCCTAAAATTCTACACTGACATGTACAATGGTGGCTTGATGAAAGGATATACTTAACCCGTCTTTAAGTGGAATAATAAGAAATGTGCAGCAGGCATTCGTTTCTCAGCAAAGTCTATTCAGCTCTGCTGTGGGATTTCGGGAGCAGCTCCTCCTCTGGGCTCAGTTAAGGTTTGGATTAGGGGCTGCTGCTGACTTCACCACGTGTGAGCTTCAGTGTGTTGAGCATCTGGCTGGAGACTTGTCAGTCTCTTTCATTTTTATACCCATTTCCCTTTGCAGAGGGAGAGTATATTCATTTCTAATGCTGCACATTGCAAGTTGGTGTCTTTCAGGATCGTTGCAAGCCATGCTCCATGAAACAATTCCACCTATTGCTGCATTCTTGTAGTATATGAAGTGTCATAAATTAACCATACCTCTCGACTATGAAAGGTACTGCAAATCATTAGCCTACTGATAAACTGTTAACCCCATGCTTAATCTCTCATGCAGACACACGGAAGAATAAAACAGCTCTTAGCTGTGCAAACTTGTAAGCTGTCAAGACATCTGAAGTGAAGCAGCATCAAAGAAAAGTGACAGAGGAGAGAGAAACTGTAAAAATCTGGTGATGCAGTGAAGCTGAAGGCAAAGGGCCATCATTCCCCTCGCCTGTGTATCCTCAGCCACCTCCCTGACCTCTGGTCAATCAAAGACCCATTCAACCTTGCAGTATAAGTTAATACCAGGCCTGGCACTTCAGCTTTTGCAATCACACAGGTAAGACTGAGACGTGTCTGAAAACGCTGTTTATTCTGTCACTGAGTGGACATCATGCCTGCTGTTCTATTTAAGCTGTCAAGCATCACAGCCTCAAAACAGGCCCAGCTGGCTCCCCGCGAGCCTTCCACAGTAAGATTGATGAGGGGAAGCCTGGCAGAGTGAGGGCAATACAGGCGAGCCGTTGTGTCGTTCTGTATGTACACATCATTTTCTCTCATTCCGCTGGAGGATCAGCAACAGCAGATGAAATGACAGAATGAATTTCCATCAGACCCTACACATTCATTCAAGTGAATTTGTGTAGCAATTCAATATAACCTGGAATTAATACTGCACGGTCGTATGCCATCACTGTAATGCCATCCTGCTATTGTAGACCAAAACATAAATATCTCTATGCATTAAATTCATAGTTTATCATAATGTCAGATAGCAAGCATGTGATGTTTTCTATTGTAATTTAGCATATACTGTAACTTAGATTTAACATATGAAGGGCAGAAAAGTTTTTTAAAGCAGCGAGACATAAAATGTATACTTACACTTAGTTATATATTTACAGCTATAATTTACTATAAGAGTGTAGTGTTGATAGTGATTTTTTCTAATTCATGACTACAGCTGGACTGCAGCTGATGTTCCAGCTGTGACGTGGCTTTGTTCGGTCCTCTGTGCAGTTTCATATCCCACTGGAAGCGTTTTGCCTGCCTGATTTTGCTGACTCGCTCAGATTTTGTTGATCTGGTAATTTATCCTTGATTTTTATGCTTCTACCATGGGTCAGTAGGCTAAATAATTAAATGGTTTGTTTTTGTCTGTTTTAAACATGTTCATTGATGATATCCAATCAGGACTCTGCACTGGGGTGTTTTATTTTGACCATCCATCAGATTCTCTATGTCGTTTCTGTGTCTGACTTCCTGCCCGGTTCTTCTGCTCTGTGCAGCTCGATGCAGCTTCCGTTAAAAAAAGACTTCTGGCCGATCTGCTTCTGAAACATGCTGCGGCACATCTGGTGGAATCACAAGCGCTGTCTGGAATGGCCGCGATCAGCTCTGGGGGCCACGACGCAGCCGGAACATGACGCAGCTGTGCCCGGTGGGATCAAGCTGTTAAACGTTGCTTGGCCAAGGTCCTTGCCTCTCCTCCTGCTTTCATTCTCAGTTACTCAATGATGGAGGATGATGCTTACAAGTAAGCACTGCAAGACATTTTAGAGGTAGAGGTTGAAATGGCTTGTTCTCATCTAGGAAAGCTGATACACCCTCTTTACAGCACATTTATTTAAAGAATCGTAAAAATGAAACAAGTTTGCTATTTTGTAAATTTGATATAAACGATAATAGAAATTGGGGAGTGATCTTCATATTTCTGCCTTCATATTTGCTTTTGTCTTAAGTTACATTTGATTACACAAGTTTCTGGAACATCCTAAAACCCACGCTTTTAAAATCGGTTAAGATTTTAAAATCCTCTGCACCAGGCACAACTCTTCACTTCTTATTTAAGCATTCGACTACAATTCAAAGCATCTTCTTCTGCTTCAGGTCATCTGACTCACGCAGGTAGTTAGATCATTTGTGTGTTTGGCTGTGGGTGCTGTCAAAAGTATCTGAGTGTAGCAGTGCAGCACAGCTTAGTGTACTGTTTCCCTTAACATGACACAGGCCTTGTCCACCGACAGCTAACCAAACTCCTTCTACTTGTTCTTCTTGAGTAGATTATATTTAGTAAATTTCAGATTTTCTCGTGGATCTGTAATGTGTTTGTTTCTTCTGACACTGTCAGTAGCCTAATTCAGCAGCTTCTTTAAAATCCCTGTATGATAATGATGGTTGAACATAGTGTTACCACTGAAATCCAACACAATATTAGGACATCAACTCAATCAACTGACATCTGCCCATTCATGCTGACAAACCTGTGAATCCTTTCTTTAAATGAATACTATAATAATATAAACTGCATGAACATCCTGTTCATTTTTAGTGTATTGCACAGTAGATAAGACACATGACTTTGGTGGGACGAGACCCTGGTCCAATTCCCCACTGTGACACGTCCACCAATGTGTCCCTGAGCAACACACTGAAACCCTAGTGCGACCCCTGACATATAAAGCAAACGTCAGCTAAATGTAACGTAATGATAAGATTAGTTGTAGAACCTTTTGCCAAAGGATCACGGTTGAAGATTTGCCAGCTGACTCACACTGGCACACTTTTGTTTATTTATCTTCATATTCCTTATAAATAATGAAATTAAATGGTAGGTAAATATACTTATAAACCTAAATTCTGCAACATCAAATATTATATTAACATACTGTACAGTCAAAAAATGTCATGATTCTTTAAAAAAGAAGATCTTTTCCTTTTTATTTCCTCTGTAAGCCCTAAATATAATTATAGAAGAAAATATTGCATTTGATGACTGTTGTCTAAGGCACTATATTTAACGATCATTTCTTATTTTTCAAACATGACTTTTTTCCTTCCAATTTGATTACCCACCAGTTGAGTGCTTGTGGTTCATTACAGCATCGTGCAGACACGCTTGTCTGTGGTACCAGGGAGGTAATATTAGAAAAATTGAAGTGAGCCATGTGTCTACTTGCCATCATGCTGAACACCAGTGAGACTCAGAAAGCTGAGAATTACTGCAATACAATAAGGACATATTCCCTACGGATACATTAGCAGACTCCCGTGCTGGTGTCACAAGTGATCTCTTTTCCAATTTAAGAAATCAACATTTTGCGTGTCAGAAGTAACACTCCCAAAAAAAAGTCTGGTTCCTTTTGTTTTGTTTTTGACAAGAAGAAAGGACTTCTGAACAAGATGTCAGGATTTAGCTCATTGAGCTCTTTATTTTAATGAAGAATTGGAGGCAGCTAAGAAAATGCATAATTGAACAATATTAAAAATAACACGTAAGCCCAATTACATTTATTGCTGAAAATCTCATCACAACAAGTTAAACTGGGACTTGTCAAACAAATCAAATCAGATTGGCAGCAAACTAAGAGGCTGTTTAAGCTCCTTTTTTGTAGAAATAATAATTTACTACTGATAATGTGTATTGAGAAGAATCCTGTAGAAACAGTTAAGTAAACATTATTGAGAATAGTTACTAGTACTGTTCCTATACTGGAAAGCAATGGCTTCATTTTGTGATTTTAAGATATATATTTTTTCCACTGCATGTCAGACTATAATACTTCCTTTCTGCATATAAATCACAACATCCACTTTGCTCTCAGTTGATGTAGCATTGTGATTCAACCTATATTAAATCCAATTTGTGAAAGCTTTTATGGTTTAATGTTGTACTGCATGCTGCTCTAAACTGCCGGTGCCTGGGCAGATTTCTGTTATGTCACATCTGTGGTTTGTTTGGTATAAAGAGAACAGCATCATTAGCATGCGCAGTAATATCCAGCATAACTGAACAGAAAGACCACCTATAGAGACTTTGTAATGTATGACTGACAAGTAATTCCTGAGAAAAGCAATGCATATGCACCAAAGGATCCTTTAAAAACACACTGAAATAACTAAAAGGACAAAAAGAAGATTGTGTCTCTAATTTTAATTAACCTCTTCAAGATGCTATCTTCACTGACATGATAGAAGCCCTTGGTGTACATAATGTTCAGATACATCACTGCAACAGATGGACACATGCGGGCGGCTATGGCTCAGGAGGTAGAGCTGGTCTCCCACTAATCGGTTGGTCGGTGGTTTGATCCCTGGCTCCTCCTGAAGGCTGTGTGTCAGTGTATGAATGTGTGTGAATGATTAGTTCCTTTTCTGATGTTGCAGTTGGCACCTTCCATGGCGGTCTCTGCCTTCAGTGTATAAATGTGTGTGAACAGAGAGAATGTGACATGTAATGTAAAGTGCTTTGAGTGGTTGGAAGACTGAGACTCAGTGCATTTACCATTTACCATGAAGACTTTCTGGTGTTATAGTAGATGTCTCACAGATATTTACTCAGATGTGTGTGTAATGGCACACATGGTGAGTGTACGGAGGAGGTGAGCACATTAGCTGGCGGAGACACATGGCATGACACACTAGTCCTTATGGATATTTGTTCTTCACAATTTAACACATGAAGGTCGTCATGTTAAAGTGGGTGTACTTCGTTATCATGTTGATAAACAATTGTTATTAATTACGAGAAACATGAAAAACAAAATTTGCAATCTGCATCAATTCTACTGAACCATTGTTTCTTCTAAAAAGCTATTGGACGTCTATGGACAGCTCTGTAATAACATAATAATAGTGGGGTAAAATATGGTAGATACACTTTGTGTTGTACTTTTTAACCCTGAACCAGGGCTACAAAATGCTAAACTAACTGTGGGTAAAATTCTCTCACTGGGTGTATTACAGCTGTAATGTGAAGTGCTACCCAAAAGCCTAGCAAAGATTTACTTTGATTTACTAAGTTGGTTTGTGTGGGCATGGTCTTCTTCCAGCGATATATTGACATAAAATATGGAAAACATCTTCTCCCCAAATGGAGCACCGAATCTCGCTTACCTTTTGTTATTTTCTCACTCGCATCAGGACGGATGAACCTGTGACATCTACACTGTTTTACAGTGTGGATTTAGATTGTTTCTCTCCTGCTCACTCTGGCTTGCCTACATCTTAGTTATACCAGCTAAAATATTAGTGCCTCTCTACAGCCTACACATTACTAAGGGGCCACTCACAGGCAAGAAATTATCGCCCCTCTGCTATTAACTTGCTAGGAGAAGAATTGACCGCCCATGCAAGCCTCTCTTCCCCTATCTTCCTATGCCACTAATGTAGGTGGATCTATGTCCGGGTACCAACAAAAGCCTTTGATACTGGTGGAAGATGCAGGAGATATACCAGCTTCAGTGCTTATGGAGCTGTGTCCTCACTTGAAAGTTGGCTTACTAACAAAAGGTAGTTGTGTAATGCAGAAAGCTGGAGTCTAAATTAAGACAGCTTGAATTGTATGAGTAAAGGAGCTTCTTACTAGTCCATAAGACAACTGGCATTACTTTACAAAGTAAAGCCACCCTTTTCTTCTAGACCTGCATTTAAGGCTGCGTTACTGCATGGATATTGAGATTCTGTCTTCATGTATTCCTTCATCCATTAACTTTGATGTCTCATGTTACAATCGTCACTCTGTGCATTTTATTCACTGTCACTTTGTTGCCAGACCTGCTGCAGCCAAATTGGCCAGCTACTCTGGGGTTTCTTTAATGAGGAGAACTCTAACTGAGAGCTGACTCCTTCCCAGTAAGTGGCATCTTAAAATATTCTGGAGGTTGTTAATCCAAAGGATCTACTGTGGGTAGGAGGAAGAGCTCTCGGAGCTCTACTTTCTCTACCTTGTGGCACATATATATAGACACAACATTTCTGACCAAGTAAAAAGTCTTTAAGAGACCCTTTTTTCCAACATGAGTATAATTATTATTAAAGTTAATAATGCTAATGAGCTCACTACAGCTAAAGCCTTGCTGCAGTTTCTTCACTCCATGGGAGACAAGTGGCAGTATATTTAAATTGTGGAGATATGTCATATCGACATTTGTTTATTTCTGTTGTCATTTTCACCCTGTAAACTGTAACATTTCAAGATATATACACTGCTCAAAAAAATGAAGGGAACACTTAAATCACACATCAGAGCTCAATGAACAAAATAATTCAAAGTTAAAAATGTTTACTGTCCATTGCATAATTCGTTATAAACCAAATGACATAACAACAGTGAGTGAAAACCAAAATCCCAAACCGATTGCAAATTAAAAAAAAAAAAAAGACTGAATTGCGTGACTTTCACTGCAACTCCATCCTGATCTCATCTCATGTGCCACATACACACGCTTTGGAAAAGCCGTGTCTGTAGTACACAAAATTTTGCGTGTTTATGATACGCTGCAGTTTGCTACAGCGTTGCAACACAGCTGTAGCGTTAGCTGGTCGACATTTACTGAATGAGGTTTAGGTACTAATGCCATGGTTGAGGTTAGGGAAGTTGCCTTGTGCTGTCAACTCCTTAAACAAAAACATCGCTACCTAACTAGCTAGCTAGTTAGCAACTGGTCACCCTGGGGCGTCACATACACACGTAGCCTTGATATGACTTGAGAACGTTAGTCAGTCTTAAAAATGCTTTTTTTTTTTAGGAGATAATGATAACATTTTAAAGTGTCCCCTTAAATTTATGTGATCTGTGGATAATAAATTGAAAACCATTCTTCTGTTTGTCCATTCTTTCAGTGGACGTCTTTTGATCCCTTACAAAAAAAAGAAAAAAACAAGTTGCATAATTTATCATTGAGCCTCATATCAGGGACAAACGAGCAGGGCGGGACCAACACAGGTGACAGACATGAGACTAACGAGACACAGGCAGGCAGCAGAGGGGTGAACAGAGAGACAGCCAGCTAGAAGGATACCGGAGGGAACAGACATGACACAGGTTACGGAACACATACTAGACAAACTAGAGCCGAATGAACCAAATCATAACTAAACGGATCATAACCACAAAACCTGACACACAGACAGCACCAGACCAACCAGCACAAACACACAGAGTAAACCAGACACCAGACATGACTGAAACCCAAAACACAGACTGACTACATAACAGATACTGGACACAAGACAATAGACAGGACAGAACCCAAAACACTATAGGACAGATGCTGTACAGATCAAAACAACAACACTGAAGAACAAGGACCAGGAGTAAACACTAAAGACATGAACTAATGTACAGGACTAAGAACTAACTAAACAAGACTACACAGAGAAACACAGAACCAAAACCAGACTTAAACAGGAACAACATGAACACAGAAACCACATAGCATTTTTTTTTCTTTTACTATCACTTTTTAAAAAGCGCAAGATATCTAATATTTACTAAGGTAAAACAACTGTAAAATTGACTTACATGCATCAAATGTGCAAAAGCAGCTGTGTTCAGTTATGAAATGTGTGGCAGTTGAATAGTGGTCTGCAGTAAATATGTTCCTGTAAATAGCAAACATTTACAAATATCTAAAGTTCCTATCAAATTCCATAGTGAAAACATACAGGTCCTTTTTGACCCATGTGGAAAATTGATTGTTTGTTAATACAGTAAGAAAATAAATAAAATAAAGTAAAAAAATAATGGTTTGTGGTAATCCAAAACAAGATCTTTAATGACTACTTGAAATATTATACGATGAAATAAAATTATTTGCAATCGTTCATTCAGTCATGCATGAAATTACATAGGAATTATTAGAACATTAGAAGGGGTTTGCAAAGCTTGTGCGTTAAAGGGTAAACTGTTCTTTTAGACTCTTGTTATTCAGAATCCATTCCTCCCTAAACAGGCCTCTTATCTAATAACCAAGCATCCTAGGCTCGTGGGCAAGCACACAGTGATGTGACATTTTGTCTGTTAAAGTTAGATTATTCTGTTGGCAATAACACCAATCCCTAATAATCTTGTAAATGTTTCCTTTTGACAAATGGCTGTACTAACAGAGCTGAGTTTTATATGATAAGGAGTAGCCTTTAGAGTGCATATATTTAACTCACAATTTCAATTCAGGATGTTGATAACCAGAAGTACTAAACAAGCTATGCAAACTGACTTATAAATTAATGTTAGATAGAAAATGTTTTGGATGATGTTTAAACTAACAGGTGCACAAAATCGACATTAACAGCATGTACCCCCAACACAGTAGGCCAAAATAGCATAAGCACCATTACATGTGGTATATTGGACCATTGATTCCCAATTGATTAAAGGGCTATGAACCATCTGCCACCTTTTGAAAGCTGTACAAAGAGATTGATGATGTTTATCATGTTTCTGTAAAACTCCAGAGGTGGCTTCAGAGCCAGCTCATAACTGGCCTGTAAATCGATAACTGTACGACAGACAAGGCAAAGCTGATGGAGGCATGATTTCAGTCCAACGTGTGTGTGTGTTTGTGTGTGTGTGTGTGTGTGTGTGTGTGTGTGTGTGTGTGTGTGTGTACTGCTATGGTCTGAAATTGAAGCATCTGCTACCAAGCGCACCCATTCCAAGTGTGGAAATGGGTTTCAAACAAACCAATAACTTAGCTGAAAATGAACTAGCCCAACTGCAGGAACATTCAACATAAGTAAATAGGGAGGATTTCACATATGGTTTCCACACCCAGCAACTGAAATCTGGTCACAGAAGCTGTAAAATAAGTACAATGGTAAACTATTTAGGGAAAAGTTCTAAAAGGTAAATATTTGCACAAACTTCCATGCACTGACTGACTCTGGAGAACTTTCAAACTGAATTTATTCAGACTAATTCTAATCACTTACTGAACTGCTCCCCCCATCAGCACACCATTTATCCCCATTAAATCTGCACCATTTCATGCAGATAGAGCCCTTTAATTTTACTCACGGTGAATCATTGTTGATTACTATAAAAACCCCTGCATTGCTTAGATAAGAGACACACTTAAAATATACATACTATAAATCTTGTCCTTATCAGCTGCTGCTATCTGTCTTATTTATCAAATCTTTATCTACTGTTATCTCCTTTATCCTCGCCTTTTATAAACTACCACTAATGTACTAATTAATTATCATTTTGTAGCAGCTAATAGTGTGCAATAAGTATAAGAAAAGACTACAGACAAAGGACACACCAAAACAATCCAGGCTGCGCTTGCCTCATTGCCAATGTTATCTTCAAACATCTTAACGGATGCTCTGATTGGAAATTGTTTTGCACACATAACAAATTGTTTTTAATTAAAAGATTGGTTGATACCAAACAGATATCAATTTGGAATTGCCATTTGTTGGTGTGAACATGGAAATTAACCTTCTACCTCTGCTGAAAATTGAAAGATTGAGCACATTCTGGTCCAACCTCTTTCCAAGTTAGCCCTTTTAAGTTACAATTTAGCATGAAAGCCAGCGGTCACCTCTCGTTTGACTTTGAAAAATTTGAAATTCTGCGGTGTTTACACAATCTCTTAGTTACTCGGTACGGTATGCTAATATGTGTTGCAGGTTTGGTGTGGTGCATATTTCGACGAAAACATGGATCACTTTCTTAGAACTGCTCAAGACTCATGCTGACCTTTCTGTAATCTACAAATAAAGTATGAAGTTAAGTACAGAGATATTAAAAGAATGTCACAGACAGAAGAACAAGTAAGTTAAGGTTTATCCTGCAAGGCAGAAACAGTACTCGTTCTCTGTGCTAATTGTATTTTATAATAAGGCCTCTATTTGTTGTGATTTTCATAAGAAATATGATTACTTTCCACCATCTGAAGACACTGTAAAGTAAATTGTTTCTTTTTCCAGAATAACATAAGCAGCGAATTACAGAGCTGCATGATCAAAAGTATCATGGTGTCTTATGTATAAAAAAAAACTCAACTCGTAGTCTTCAGATGAAGCATCAAAGTTGTGCAGCTGCAAACTTTTTGAAGTAGTGTGTGGCTGTTTTCTAACTCGGGGCTGATGGTGCTGCCCCAATCCAAAGTGACACGGCTCATTTCACTCAAGACAAGCGAATGGATTTAGAGCAGGGAGCAGAGTGTCCTGAAAAGTTTGAAAGTGCAGCTGAAAGACAGTCCACTATCAAGACTTACGAAGGTGGCACTGCCCTTGTTCCGGAGCTAATTTTATCAGATGTACTACCATGGTCAGGAAGCATTCTATTTTATTTGCCGGGCAAATATGCCACCCGTGAGGCAGACAAATGAGTGCAATGCACTTTGTGGAGAACAACATCATTGACCCTGTGCTCCCTCACAGCTATAGATTTTCCTCCAATGCAAAGTCTATATCCAAGAGGGCACAAACAAGGCCCAGCCAATGATTAATTTAAGCTCTTTTGTCCCTGTTTAGGTATTAATCTATTGGGGCACCTTGCCAGAGTGTTTCATATGTCAGAAAATAACTAGTTGTGCTTCCTTCCAAAATTGAGACATTATCTATTATTTATGACATCCAGCCGTACTCTGTTTTTTTCCTGTGTGGTTACTATGTGCAAGACAAAAAAATATATATATTGTTGAACAAAATCTGCTTTTCTTTGTTGCGTGTGTTCTTCCACTATGTCTTCAGGATGGATTTCTGCAAGACAGGAACACCATCAGGTGAAGATATAAAACTCAGAAGCTACACTGTGTAACATAAAGGCAGCACACAGAGGGGGTTGGCTCCAGTAATGGTTCATGCTGACACACACAAGCAGAGGATGGTCACTTAAAAGTTCAGCCCTATGGCAGTATACAAAAAATGATGTGGTGCTTGGTTATGATGTGACTCGTTGCTGTTCTCTGGTTCAATAAAAAGGAAAACTGTCGAAAGAGAAATGCAGCGTTCCTTTGCACTACATCGATGCAAGCTAATAACGTTTAGTGCGAGGCTTATTACATATATCTGATCTAACTATTCAGAATGCATGCTGATATGGCGTGCGGTACATGTTACATGATATGATATATTAGAGCTGACATGATTGGGTGATTAATCAATTAGTCCATCAAGAGAATAATTGCAAAAACACCATATTTTTGTTGTACTGTAAACTGCTGCTAACTCTTTTCACCCTGTGTTTTGACTGCTCTGTTTTAGCTAAGGACTACTAGCCAATCAGAAGCAGACTAGAGCAGGTCTTGACAGGCAGATAAACACGGACTCGGTTCAGCTGGACATGTTCCCGAACCAGCTTAGCAACATGGTTCAGAGTGTTGATTTATAAATCTGTAACACATGGATCTTTCATACTAATCTTCTAACTGTGCACAGTAACAACTTTATGTTTATCGACTTTGAATGTTCGGTAAGAAGGGTGCAAGCGAGGGGAGGCAGCGGGCGGACATCTTGTCACTGAGCTCTGCAGTACATACCAATATATACCAATACCAATATACAGTCTTCTAATGCTGCAGACGCTCTGCTATTTGTGCACAATGTGGATTGACTGGACTAATGCATTAAGTGCTGTTTAATGATTCATTCAGTTAAGAGATATCTTGAAGCAATAAACAGAGTCACATAGCATGAAGCACATGTTGTATAAACCCCAAGCATATCTTGCTTTGGCCCGCTTCAATTGTGCTTCTAGAAAATGAGGAACCCTGAACTTCTTAATCGTTTTCCCTTTGACACTAGCTCAGTGTTGCAGCCTTATCTATCCTTTTCTCAAATAATTCTGCTCTTCAAAACACAATTTATAAATAATTATAAATGCATACATATGCACATAAATATATTACAAGCAAATCAATCTAGGGTCCAGAATTGTATAAACATGTTTTGACCCGGCGGATGAACCCACAGGAGCAGGGAAATGTTCTAAAAATGATAATTTTAGGCAGTACAACCGCTGCCTCGGTGAAAAACACTTGACGAGGTGGTTTTTTCATGAGATGCTGAGCATGACCTGCGAGCCAGTAACATTTTGTAATGTTTTCAAGAGTCAAATTAGCGGGAATAACCAAGGGAAAGTGCTAGTTTTTTAAGCAACCCATGTGGTAAAACTGTAGCCCTTTCACCAGTGCAGCACCGTAAGAGGCCCTTTTCTTGTTAGCATTAATTCTGGCTGGTGACATGATTTAGTTAGTACACGAGGGTGATAAGCTAATTTCAGTAAAAAAGAAAAAGCATTTAAAATTCAAAGGCAAATCCAGGGAAATAGGAGTGTTTTAAGTTGTTACACAAACAGTCATGTATAGAGAGAGCCTGCACATAAATGGAGGCTTCTGCGTTAAAAGACCCAGCGGGCTTTCACCTTGCTGAAGACAAGATCAGTTATGTACTACACTGCAGCTTGTATTACCTGCCAATAAATACTGCATACATATACAGTATGTAAAATACTACTAAACACACTGTATTGCATATCTAAATATACTACAGATGTACTAAACCACAAACCGTATATGACAATGCATGATATGCACCCACCAGTTCCCAGCCCTGTAATTAAAGCTTTATGGCCATGTTAGCTTTGACCCTCACAGAAGCCAAGAGTGCCGTCTCCACTTGACAGCTATAAATTTAGTGCAGAGTCAAAGGGGTCACTGTCAACAGCCTGTTTTTCATGCTTCTCATTATTCTCAATGCTAAGTAAGGGACTCTGAACAGCCAGTAGAAGGTTAAATGCCTTCAGCCTCAATATTCAATCCATGATGCCCCCGTACTGAGTTTAGACTCATCCTGTATGAACCACGCTGTTATATTTTTGCAAGATCGAGGAGAGTGCCATTTAGCTGCTGCTACAGAAATGTTCATTTTGAATGTTTAACACAACGTTGTCTGAGATAAGTGGGCCATGTATCATAATTATCCCCTCCCGGTGAGTATACTATTAGAGGTGTATGCGTTTTTCTTCTGAAAGGAACAAATAATAATGACAGAATAATGATATTGAAGCTCAATGCTTAATTTTATTCTGTCTTTCCAAAAGTCTGGAGGCCGATTAAGTGCTGGGCGGATCGGCCTATTTCTCAGATGAAAAGCTAGGTTAAAAGCGGGGCTCGCTTAGTTTTCCTTAAACATTTGTATCATAGCCAAGATGTTTGTTTGATTCATCCTCGCCTCTTTAAGCTTGTACAGAAGGGTTCTTTCCTCAGGTGACTTGACAGATGGAAATTGATAATTACTGCACTTTCATCTCTGATTCTTTACTGCTGGATTTCAAAAACCATCACAAGCTGCATGCGTAACTTCTCTAAGACATGCAAATATTGCTATGGTTCTTAACACTAAGTTGATGACTATTAATGGCATAATGTAAATGATCCGTAAATATCACACATAAAATAGTACTAATGGTCATGCATATTTATGTATAAATTCACAGATAACACATGAGCTGATGTATGAAGACAATTTTTAACAGCTTTCAGAGGGCAGGGTCTGAATTTCCTTTTTTTCAATGCTGGATAATTCATTGAAAAAGTCAAAATAATATTAATGAAGGAAAAAAAAATGTATGTCACTGTGTATTGAGAAGAACTAACAGGATCACATTAGCAGTGTACAATATTGATTGGCCAATTACTAACATTGGCCGCCTGATGGCTAAGGTGTTACCATGGATACCTAATGGAGAGAAGATACTAGGTTTGAATCCGTCAAACTAGCAAATATGTTTTTCAAAGCAAACCATATGTTTATGGATTGATTGTCCTTGGTGTGTTCACATGCTCATGGGAAGATGAATAAAAGAGAGTTACTAAAAAAGCCACCAAACACTGAACACCACATGCTGTTTATCGTGATGAGTCAAACACGTTTAAAGTCTTGGGAAGTACAGAAAATAAAGTCACTCGTTGACACTTAATAATGTCTCCTGGGACTTCTGACAAGTGATTTAAATCACTACATCTTAAAGTGCAGCTGTAGCTATTATGGTTTTCTGTAATACTTAACTCTGGCACTTTTGCAAGGGAATAAACACTAGAATAACAGAGGTAAAACAAACCCAGACCATGCCCATGATCAATTACAATTACATAAACTTAAATGTCACAGCAAAACATGTGGTACATAAGTATAATGCTCCTATTTACTTTCTCTTAGCTTACTTTGTTTAGTTGCTGATTAGATATTGACGATTAATGGAACACGCATACGCTCAAACTGGTTACAAATAGATTTACATGCAGCCAGATGCACACCGACAAGTGAGGCCTTGCTTGGCAAGACATGTTGCAATATGTAGGCTGAAAAGTGATTACTTGCAATTGGGCTCAAAATGTATTAGACCAATGTAAACGTCACCATGACCTTTTTCGAGTTGGGCCAACCTGGCTCTAAATCAAATTTGGAAAGTGGGTTAAATTGTGCCTTGAAATAAAAATTGCATCAGTGCAATCCCCCCACTGTTCAACAAGCCTGTGGACACATCAAGATGTGTAGACATCCAGAATCTGTGTTGCAAGAGAAAACAGGAAAGACTGAACTTAAACTAATTATACTCTGGGGTAGCTGTTAATTTCTGGTTGGGAGCCACCTGGCAACAGAAAATCACTTCAGAAGCCACCCATAATTGTCTGGCCAGAGTGTGATACTTACCCATATCCAATGTTATCTGCCCCACTTCCACATGTGTCAATTACAATTTGAAAAGAATATTCCCTGCAAATTGTGCTCAGATTTTCTCACTGAGTATCATCTATCACCTGCCATACCTATTCAGATTCTCTTCTACCCATTTATCAAGTGAATGAAAAACTCATTTGAAATAAACTGGACCACATGGCTCAGTTGGTGCATTTAATAGGTCAAAAATAATCCTCCTAGTGGTATCTCTTCCCTTCGTACACATGCAGAGGTATGCCCGCCTTGTTGGGCTCCTTCTTTTACTCTGTTGGGGTTCCGGTCAGTGATCCTGACAGTGGCCCTGGCTCACCTTCTTCCAGCTGCTTTTATATTAAGTTTGAACCGCTCTGCTCTCCTGATTTCATTGAGTTGAAGGTTTGCCACCTGTGCTTGTCAGGTGAGGTAACTTAAACCAATTGCTACTTGATGGGGCTGTCATGTAAGGCCGCATTTCTATGTTCTATTTCTGATAATACTGACAGAATCAGAAAGCTCCCCGCCATGTGCCACTCAGATACTGCATCAGGTTGAGGCTGTCAAAATACCCTCAACTAGTTTTGAGGGGGCATCTGGTATATTTTTCATGTGTTGTTCATGGGTTTTGAGGGAGGGAAGGGTTTTTGTCACTAACTATCAGTATCAGAGATGACCGCTCTGGGGAGAAGAAGCCTGAAAAAACCTCTAGCAGGCACTGGGCATTTTAAGAGGCTGCATTAAAGAACCCTGCTGCGAAGGTGAAAAGGACAACCCACATGAAGTATAGAAATATATATACAGTATAGAATTCAGATTCCGTATCTCTGATTAAAACAAATAATTCAAAACCTCAGTGTATCAGGATTCCCTCCTGAGAAACCCAGGAGACTGATTTTCTCTTAGTCCTGAGAGGACTAGTTTCAAGAGCCAATGTGAGTCCCACTGCAAAACCCGGACCCAAAACTGCTGATTAAAAATGATACACAGAGAAAAGGTCATCCAAGGGAAAGCTTTTTAATAAAAGCGCTTGGAAGACAAATAATATTGTGTAAATCGTTTGATTAAAAACAACCAGGCTTTAAATGTGTCTCCTGAACTCCTCAGCAAGCAGCTGATAGGCTGGAAGGTACATGCACATCAGAAAGGCCTTTATTTCTTTGGTTTCCTGATTTAATGTTTCAACATGCTTCGTACACTTCAGGGGTTTTTAGCAGTATGCTCGGCGGCTTTTGTAAATATGGACCAAGCGTGAGCAAATGTGACACTAAAAACCCCGTACATGTCGGGGAAAATGAGTGTGGAGAGGAGATGAGTTTATTTTTTCTGGGTTTACTTTTTCATTTTATCTTTATTTATTTCTGAGTAGGTACATGCTGCTTGAAATAAAAAATGTAATTAATGATCTATTTTGTAGATTCATATATAAAAGGCCCTGACAGCCGCATGCTGTTGATGGGCTGCTCTTAAAATAACATGCAACTATAAACTCATCATAGACTTATACATTTTTCAACAAAAAAGGTGTAGTTTCTGCCATTCCTTTTATAATCTTTCCTCAACATTAAATCCAAATTTGATTAAACACTTGATCAATGTAACCTTTGTGCTTTTTATAACTTGTCCCTCGATTTTCTAGCACTTCTTTCCTCTCCGAATGATCATTATATACTATATCTTCCATAAGGCAAACTGCACTTCAAGCCAACTGTTAGGCTTTGGTCTGACTGCCAAGACAGTGAGAGCGTGAACGGTAAAGGTTATAAAGTAGCCCAGAGAAATTAATTAGATCCTGTCAGGATTATGGGCTTATTATTTAGACCAGGTTATTGTCCTCCCACACGCTGAAAAACTACAAAAGGTTAATCACATTGCGATGCTTCAGGATGTGTTAGTAGACAGAGGGAAATAACATCAAGCAGCATAACAACCAGAGGTATCAACATCCTGGTGAAAAGTGGCTCAACCCAAGGGTTAACACCTTGTCAGATAACATGGCTCAGCAATCTTGAGATTTAATTTTTCTTAGCAAAATGGTAGTTGGAGTTGAACGCAATTAATATGTTGTGAAACACTACATTTAAGACAGCCTGAAATACAATTAACAAAATTATTAACACAACACTTAGGTTTTCTCATTCATCATGAGCTGAACTCAAAGATCTAAGAGTTTCTCTGTGTACACAAAAGACCTAAGATAATCCATCCACCTCACATGTGTGGCATATCAAGATGCTGATCAGACAGCATGGGGGTTTCACAGGTTTGCCTTAGGCTGGCCACAATAAAAGGCCACTCCAAAATGTGCAGTTCCATCACACAGCACAACGCCACAGCTGTTGCAAGTTTTGAGGGAGCGTGCAGTCGGCATGCTCACTGCAGGAATGTCCACCAGAGCTGTTGCCCGTGAATTGAATGTTCATTTCTCTACCATAAGCCGTCTCCAAAGGCGTTCCAGAGAATTTTACAGTACACCCAACCAGCCACACAACCGCAGACCACGTGTAACCACAGCAGCCCAGGACCTCCACATCCAACATCTTCACCTCCAAGAGACCATCCAGGCGGTCAGCTGCTGCAACAATCAGTTTGCATAATCAAAGAATTTCTGCACAAACTGTCAGGAACCATCTCAGGAAAGCTCAATATTCACAATATTATATATCCACCTGAACCTGTAGTCCACTTACAGTAAAATATGCAGTAGTATTCAGCAGCATTAGAACAACGACTAACCATGATGAGTGAGAAACAGGCTCACACAGACAGCAAAGGGCAATATGTGATGCTACAAAGGTATATTCACCCTAAAAAGGTGATTCTTTAATTAAAAAAAAAAAAAAAGTTTTACAAGGAGTGATAAAAGATCTTATTACTGGCCCCTACAGTTTTGGGAAATCTATAAAATGTATCCTGTTAAGTCTTAATGTTTTGCCCTCTACAAAGGAATTCAAAGACAGAATATATGTGAAAAAATATGTGGGTCAAACTCAACACTGCCCTCTTCAATTATACATCATCTTCTCTCTTGAGTAGTGCGGAGCCAGTACTTTAGCTTCTGGAGCTTTTCTCACACACAACACTCTCGAATAGAGTGAACATGTAGCAGTACTGCACACAGTGATGAAAGCACACAGTAGTTCGACACATCACTTTGTAATAAGTGTCTTTCAGGCAATGCAATAACTTCTGTCCTGTACTCATATGTACAGTTATGCACAATAAATGGCAGCCCCATCATTAACAGTAATTAAGAGTGTTAACACAAATATAGTATGAATCTTGCCAACTGTAAGTGAGCACAAAATGTTTACATCCCCTGGTGGAAAGGATGCTACTAAACTAACTTTCACAGAACCACACTTTTAATAATAGTTCTACGGTAAAGTAGTAAAGCTAGTTAACTCATCGCTACTTGTGTGTGCTTCACAATGCATGAATTTCAATACAGTAAACTTTTATTGTGAAACCAGTAATGCTGACAATGCCATTCTAGGCTTGCTAATATTCCCAAATATATATTTGAAGTTGTTTACTACTTACTACTTTAGGCTCTTTTTTGTCTGGAAGTTGTTTTGGAATATTGAACAGACAAAATTCATCTGATCACATGCCAAACAAAGATTGATGAAGGAGATTTCATACGCAAAATGTACAAAATCTTATTAACAGAAAAGATGTAGCTACTAAAGAAAATGCAACCGGAGGAGCTGTGTCGTTTAGCAGGTCATTTTATTTGGAGTCTTCAGACATGTTGGTGGCTCTGTGAGGCTGTATAAGTGCTTTAAGCTAAGCTAAGGCATATTTTTTGTACAAAGTACAGCTGAGGTATCTCATTAGTTTAGTCACACTTTTTGACCTGATTGTGGCACTAGAGGGAAAGTTGGAGGATCCCCAAAGTCATTAGAACACATCATCTGAAAACATGAATATCTGGGCAAACTGTTATGGCCATCTATTGAATAGTAGAGCCTGACCATAGTAGCTCATTGCAGATATACAGTGTATGTATCAGCATTTATGTCAGCTAATAAATAACTAAAAATTTTAGTACAAGATACATTTTGAAACAGAGCACCATTCTGTCAAGTGTATTTGCCAAATGGTTGGACTATAGCTACTGAATAGTTGTCCTAGTTGGCCTAGCTGCAAAACTGCCTGACTGCTTGTGGCACAACATGAGTCAAATGATCTCTGTGAAGATTCTCAGTCATCCAAGTCATAGTTATCCAAAGAAGGTTAAAGTCAAGGGCAGCTGGACTTGGTTGAAGAAACTGGAAAACGTTTCCTCCCTCATCCCGAGGACTTCTTCAATTCTGAGTGACTGGTGGGGGAAACTCAGCAATTTAACCTCAGTGGGGTCATTTGCTAGGATCGTCTAAACTGCTGGTTTGTTAGTGTTTCTGGTTGTTGTAACGACAGTCGTTATGGTGGTTATGATTACCCGAGGCCAAGACTGAACAACCATCGTTAGCATCCTCACCTGAGGCCAATAGGTTACGTCTGTTGAGTTTCCTGGGAAGTGATGAAAGGGTCACATTGTAAGTGGGGGATATTTGTAACTGTACTGTTTTCCTGCATATGCATTTATAAGTGCAGTATTCACTGTTTATAGCCTACAATGCACAAAACATTGATTAACCTCACTGTCAGTGCATGCATCACTGTCAGTAGCAGTCAAGACACAGTGTATGTGTTATACAGCGTTAGCCAGTAACGTGTTCTTGTTACAGTAACTAGCAGTGTAACGGATTGCTATTTCTAAAATAGTAATACTATTACAGTTACTAATCCAAGTTAAGCTGCGATACTGCGTTACTAGAACACCGTTTTGGTGTCATTGACGTGACTGTGCGACTACGCTGCATTTCAGCGGCACCGTATGTCATTCATGTCAGCTGTTAGCCAAGAAGCTAAAGAAGAGACAAGAACATTGCAGTGGCCAAGAAACCTTATAGCCTACAATACACAACACATCGATTAACCCCACTCTCACCCGAGTGCAAGCATCACTGGCTGTAGCAGCTGAAGTTTCATGTTGCTGCGCTGCTTTAGCAGATGCTTCATTACATTAGATGAAGAATTTTTACAGTTGAAAGCTTTTTATTGGTCGCGCAAAGTTTACAACAGACGGCAATATTCTTGTCTCTCCGTTAGCTTCTTGGCTAACAGCTCACATGAACAACATAAGGTCCGGTGCCGCTGAAATGCAGCGCAGTCGCACATTCACGTCAATGACACCGAAACAGTGTTCTAGTAACGCAGTATCGCAGCTTAACTTGGATTAGTAACTGTAATAATATTACTATTTTAGAAATAGCAATCCGTTACACTGCTAGTTACTGTAACAAGAACTCATTACTGGCTAACGCTGTATAACACACACACACTATGTGTCTTGACTGCTACAGCCAGTGATGCTTGCACTCGGGTGACAGTGGGGTTAATCAATGTGTTGTGTATTGTAAGCTATAAACACTCAATACTGCACTTATAAATGCATATGCAGGAAAACAGTTCAGTTTAAAAGTCGGGAATGGCTTTTTTATTTTTTATTTCAACCGTTGATGTTAGGAAACTTTCTATGTTTTGTAGAAAAAAACAGGCCTACTCTTGCTCCTGTTTATGAATATGCTATTATTAGGTAAAAAGTCATGAAACTGCTTTGGTTTTTATTGTGTTAAATGCATAGCCTATAGCATATAGCACTATAGCGTAACATAACGAGTAACATAACTAATTACTTTTAATACCCAGTAATAAGTAAAGCAATGTTATTACTTTTCAAGTAGTAATAAAAAACTAGTAACTTATTACAATTTCTGAGTAACTTGCCCAGCCCTGATGTTACGTGTGTTAGATAAGCTGAACATGTTTTCTGCACTCAGGTCAAAATGTGTTACAAAATTCACTTGAGGCATCATAACAAACCAAATTCTCATCTGTCGAGAGTGTTTCCACACCTTCGCTTATTAAGAGTGATGTGTTACAGTTACAGGCAGTGTCTGAAATTAACTTTTTTCACTGTCTGCCGCTGTGGCAGGCAAGTATGTTTTTGTCTGCTACTCAGAAATTTTAGCAGCCACTTTTGAAATGTCATTTAATGTAAATAGTGTCGTCATTCAATGTTTAATATATTTAAACAAAAGTACCACACGACAATCACCCCACCTGACTTAACAACCAGGTATTTCAAAGGTACCATCAAACACAAAGCAATGCAAGGGCATTGGGAACAACTTGAAGTTCACCACAGTGTATTATACAGTCAGTGCTACATACAAAACCCATAGTTCAAACAGCAGTGAAGTTCAAATGTCCACTAGTCCATTGTCCATCAAAAAGCTCTCTTCTGGATCCCAGCAAGCAAAAATGAAAAAAAAATACTCAATTTGAGTTTCAGTACAAAAGTTGGCCTGGGTGTGGGTGAGTTGTGTCTGACACACGTGCTGATCGCCACAACACACTAACCTTACTACATGTGTCCTTCTGTTGTGTGTTTTTCCTTACACCTTACACCAGAATGACTTCAATGAGTGCATGCGACGAAGAACTGTTACACAGATTTTACATTTTGAGACACTGGTTTCGGTTCAATACTTGTTATTGACAGATACCCTGGGTTTAGATATCTGTATGTCACATCACATTATCCAGCAAGTATAAAATATTAGCTCCTTCATGGTGTATGCTACACGGCGTATGGTACTTCTGAGCACGAGCTGCAGATCTGTGCAGTATCACCAGTTTCCATTAGAATTCTGTAGGACTGTGAAAGAACTTCCCTGTGTGCCAGTCAAAGGAAGTTGTTTATTTGGACACAGATGATGGTGAGTACACAGGAGAAAGGTCATAGCTTTTACTATGATGGGATAATATCCTTCCAAAAGGAGAGAAAGAGAGAGAAAAAACAGCCCTGGCTCAGGTGGACCATTTCTGATAAACAAGAAAAGCCTTCTGTTAAATTGGCTTTATTGATTTTCTAAAGTTAAATAGTGTATGTCAGAAATGTTTTACAATAGTTTCTTGGTTTTTCCTCCTGTCGGACCTCCATTTATTATCCGAGCAATAGCTCCACGGAATTTCTCTAGGTGACAATGCGGCGGCACTGCACAGGTTAGAAAAGTTGCCTTATGACTAGACAGTCGCACACTTAGTGAAAAAACAGTACAGAGGGTTCACATGGATCATCCAGCAGCTGTCACTTTAACACAGTTTACACTGAAACCAAATAAAACCATGCTTGCAGATGTATCTCTCAATGATTACCTTTAGACTGCTAAAAGAGAACTGCTTCATGATGTTTTCTTTGTAGCTCTTCCATCAATTCACTCATCCTTCCTCACATAGGGCTCACTGAAATCCTACATATTTTATATAGTTTGATGTATCACCAAATCTCATATAAAAGCTGCCTAACACTCTCCTCTCCACAACAATCAGTGTCAATATGCCCTTGACCAAGGAAGTGAACTCCCGACTGTTACACCGCAGCTGCTCAGTGGCCAGCAGTAGAAGATTGCGGCTGCACCGGGCAGCTCCCAAGTGTGAATGCGTTTAACTGTGTGAATGTGAAGTGGAGTGTTATAAAGGTTGCTCTGCAGCTGGAAAAGTGAAAGCATTCTCACTTGGCTTTGAATAAAGACAAAATCATATCAGATTAAAATTGTGTTTCCTGTTGTATCTCACTTTTTAAAAAACTCACCATATACAGTATATTCTGTATGCGTATCTATAGATAGTATTGATTCAGTTGCCCATGATCGATATAATTTTACACTTCAAAGTGTTGAAATGTTCAACTTTTGCTAAATTAGTTTTAACATAAAACAAATGCAATGAATGATGCAAGAGTAAAACATAGAATTAAGCCCCGTTCACTTACAATATTTAATATTTTATAATTGTACCAACATAGAACATGAACATGACTCCCAAATGTGATTAACAGTGAAGGGGGGGATCAATGTGAAGCAAATCAATTCATTACAGCCAGTGGTTTCAGCCACTTATTTGTCTAATGTGGTATGACATTCTTCCCAGATGACTTCTAGTCAGTTTTATCCATATTAATGAGCACCATCAGCTGGTAGAATGAGACAAATTCCCTCCTTCCTCTCTTGTCCTCAGACAGTGAAATCTGCTTGCAATAATAAATCAAGGGCACTTATTGATTTCAACATGCCTAAACCAGCCACACCAAAACTGTGTGCACTAAAATGTGATATCAATCAGAAAGGCAGGGAGCATGGGGCGAAGTTACATAACAATGTATTTCCCAAGATGGATGCCTTTGATTTTGAAGACTGGCACCTCTGTTTGAATGAATGGTGTAGGCTTTAATAAATTATAATAAACATTTGACTGTCAGTCTCCTGACAGTATTAAAAGGCTAATCAAAATGTTTTTTTTTAGAAGTTGCATGCTAAGAAAGGGGACCTGTTCAGTTATTGCCTGTCAGTATATCTAAAGAAGAGTCTGCTTGATGCAATTTCCATTGGTCTCTGATTAACACTTAAAGCAGATGGGGGCACCACAAATGATCTCAGAAAGCAAAAAAACAAGTTGCAAATCTAAAGATAATCACTGTAATGCACTGTCTGGTACATATTAGACGTGTTCATGGAAAGGCTTTCGCATTGTGATCAGCTTGCAAGCTAAGGCTGGCAGCCAAGTCCCATTTAACAGCCATATTCCCTGCATTCTGCTGCCAATTGACAACTGTAGCTGCTTGGTTTATGTTGAAATTGCTCCATCAGGATTAGTTAAGTCTCATAACCGCACTGCTCTTACAAAACAATTTGGACTTCATAAAAGAGAAAAATATTACGTCAAGCTCATCACTGATTCTAAGTATAGCTCGGATGAACTATCCTTGAGGTGGCATTGGCCAGGGACGTGAATCCGTGGGAGGCACGTATCTGTGCCATATTCCTTCATTAGAGGGATCTGTTTCGTTAGAGGACCGACGGCTGCGATCCAGGACCCAAGGAGAGGCGGGAGAATTAGGAATGATTTGTCTGGTCACGGGAGGCCAGTACTTTGTGTTGACAGATGGTCGGAGACATCTCATTTCTGAAATGAGGGAGAAGAGCATAGCATGCAAGATCTCAAGAGCTCCTTAATGCCCACCAACAGTGACCCAACTCATGGCAGTGCTTAAATGTGAAAGTCTGATGTGATGGAAGTAGTATTCCCTCGCAACCAAGGCTGTGCAACAAGTAACAGTGCCCTAAAACGAGAGGGAAACTGCAATACTCTACTAATACTTCTACTACTACTTCTTGTGACTCTGATGTGCCCCTGACTTCTCTGATCTGGTAAAGCCCCCTCATGTGCTGAAACAAAATTACAACCTACAAGTACCTTGATCACAACCTCTCTACGAGTACCTTGATCACTTCTGTCATTTGTCCAATTGCTGTGACAGCAAATGGACAAATGACAGCCATTACTAAAGGTATTACATGAGCTTCCAAATCTCCCCCCATAATCACCATTATATATATTCAACATAACTATTTATGCTGGGGAGGTCAGTAATTAAGCTAAGTTACTCATTAATTAACAACATACTTATCGTTTCATAACAAATGGTAAATATAAAAATGAACCCCTACTGCCTTAAGAAAGTAAAAATTGAAGAAAATCACTTTTCACTCATTATTTTGCAAATTACATTCAGCTCAGTGCTCCTCTAGTCTCGGTCTGACCTCTATAAGGAGGCCTCTGGCATTAGTATGATGTTCCAATGGCAGACAAGCAGACAGACATGTAGGCAGGGAGATTCCACTATGAGGATATATTAATGTCTAATGTCTTCATCTTACGCACTTTGCACTGGCTATAGTTCTTTTGCAGCAACCTCCACTGATTCAAGGTTTTGGAGGCCAAATGAATCATTGCTCTTATGCCAGGAATTGCAATACTGATGTTAACTGTATATTGTTATATATATATATAATATTGTTTTAAAAGGCCAGGCTGGATAAGGGCATTGGGATATTTGGATGCATGAGATAAGATTTTGGTTTCTGTCTTAAAAACAGGTGGATGCAAAAGCTAAAAATACTGGAAATCTCAACCTGTAATGACTGATCTAACTTTGCAATGTTAGGGGTGGGAATCACCAGAGGCCCCACGATACGATATTATCACAATATTTATGTTACAATTCGAATTTATTGCGATTTTAAATATATTGAGATATTTTGCAATTTATTGCCTTTTCCCAACTTCAAATTACAGGTCCCTAAAGTCAAACTTTGTCGACATCTATCTAAAAAGATACATTTCTCTGTTTGTTCATATCACTTTTTTAGTCCTCTATGTGGTCCTGTTAAGTTTTCTAGTGGACTAATGGTGCTTTCACACCAAACGCGAATCGAGCGTTTGGGGCGGCGAGTTTCCATACAAAGTCAATGCAGACGAGCGAAAAAGACGCGCGACGCTGAGTCGCGATAGCCTATCAGTGTTGAGATTGTCCATACGTCACCGATGCTTCAGAG
>JAPMOB010206312.1:0-43586 GCA_029875015.1 Lepomis gibbosus | reverse complement strand
CCCCCCGCTAGGTTTGCTTTTATACAGTGGCAGTAAAACTTTCTGTCAGACTGTGAGGGTTAAACTTTGCAATCAATCCATAGTTCACCTGCGTGCCGAACCATGGGGAGGGAGGTGGGGATATTTTCATGACAAAAGAAATAACGTTTCAAAACATCCCACCGTTGTTTTCGCACAAAAACAGTTTAGCCTAATAAACAGATAACATGGACTAAAAGAAAATCCATATGAGGATTTGTACTTACAGCAAGTGTGGCTCAGTCTGAGAGAGAGGGAGGGGAGAGAGAGGCAGAGGGAAAGAGGTGTGTGAGTAGCCATTCCCTGAGAGGTAACTATTAATAATAACGTTTTTAATTTTAAATTAAACTTACAAAGGAAAGTTTTCAATTCAAGTTTTTATTTCATGAAGAATTTCATGAAAACAATTGTTGTAGTTATTGCACTACTACACCACCATTACATTTTCCCTGTCGCTCACCCCCTAGAGGCAGCTCATGCACCCCAAGGGGTGCTCACACTTTGGGAATCATTGCTCTATTAATATCAACATATTTTTTGACAAATTGTTTCTTATTCTTTAGTGCTTGTCCATCTTTATTATGTAATGTTTAATCATTGGAATGTGTAATCGATCTGTGGAATGATTATGTTAATAATAATCAAACTGCTATATGCAAACACTAGAAACAAAAATTTGTTTTACCTATGCCAAATCCACACAGAATGCAATATGAAAATTATAAAGAATATTGTAACTTACAGAAGCATCTCACGTCTCCAATCCATTTACCATTGATGCAGGTTTTGTAGGTCTGAGCCGCCATAGTGTAGTCACTGAGACAAATGTATTCAACCCTTTCATTATGTCTGTACTGGGACTGAAGTCTTTTCTTGAATGTTCCATCTGTAAGGTTTGGTGGTCTCCCACAACCCAAAGGAGCTAAAATAATGTGGCCAATGACGGAGAAAGTACAGGTTCATTATTATGGTAGAGACTTTATGACATTTTCGATGAGTGACAGCTCACATGTTTTATTATCTTTAAAGTTTAAAATGTAAATGTAAACAACCACTAAAATAAAAGCAAATGGGTAAATTCTATATAATGTTGTAAGTCTGTATTTAAACACTGCCTGTTTATTAGGTATACCTTAAACTAATGCCGTCTAAAACAACAGCTCTGCAATAAAAATAACCTTAATGGAGGTTAAAATTTTCAGGCCTTGTTCAGACCCCTTTTAGATAGGGATCTTTACAGTAAAGTTAAATTAATGTTAATACCAGTGAAAATGTTAAAGTTAAAGTCATTTTTATAAAACCTGAAACACTAAGGACTAAGAATAACTTCTATATTTTAGGAAGAACAAAATAACAGCACAAAGACAATACACATCAGGGCACAATAACGTAGCAAATCAAGCCCTCTGAGATTGCAGTGCACTGCAGCAAACAAATGAAAGTTAAGTAATGAGGCCTTTCTAATTTCTCAGTTTGTGCTTCTTAGTCCCTCCCAGTCAAGATGCAAGTGGAGGAGTAGAGGAGGAGAAACGAGGAGTCAAGGCAACAGACATTTAACTTTTTTTGCCTGTAAAAGACGATAATTTCAGCCTAAGTCTGATGAGGGTTCACCATCAGTCCGTATAAGAAATGACACTGTCAATTGTCAGTGTTGGTGATGGTGCAATGGATGAGACTATCCCTTTGGTGTGAGAGACCAGGGTTCAATCCCCCAGTGAAACCCATCCACCATTGTATCTCTAGTTGCTCCAGAAGCATGTGACCTCTATATAATTGTAGGTCGCTTTGGATAAAAGAGTCAACTAAATGTAATGTAAATATAAATTGATCTCAAATAGCCTTCAAGCCCAGTCTGTCATCACTGGACTATACTTTTGGAATGAAATGTGAGGGCTACATAATGGACATCATTATTTTTATATGACAACATGAAATACAGCAGATACGTGCTGAATGAAGAGGATGCTCTATATTACAGTCAGCGAGTCAGCAGCTGTTTGCACTAGTTTTGTCACAGTTATAGCAGTTGAACTAGTGTAATTGGCTCTGAAATAATCTGAATCCTTTCATTGACGGGCCCCCACCCAACTAATTATGTTCTCAAATTTAGAAACCTGCACCTGCATTAACATATTACTTCACCTATACCGGTCCCTGTAGCTTTCCAAGTGATTTCTTTATTGTGTTGTATTTAATTATGAGTGTTTTTGTTAACTATTGACTTTAATGATTAGAGAGGCTACTTTCAGTCATTCATATATTTTTACATGCGCACCGTAATGTCACAGAAAATATCGTGGGACCAAACAAAAAATTGCATTAATAAACTTGAGAGGACAGACAGAGGAAAATTTACTTTTAGCTCATATAATTTCTGTTGAGATGCTCTGATGGAGCTCAGGATTGATCAGGAGCACAGTTGCTTTACTGCAAACACTTTCATTGTATGAACCTGGACTGTGTGTGAGACCTGTTGGATGTGTAAAAGAACACAGAACAATAATTATCATTAGTTCCTGACTGATCCTGTTGGCTTGTGTGGAGATTTAAATATGAAATTAAGAAATGACTCGTGCTTAAATGCACACAGAGTCTCTCTTAATGGGTAGAAGCCTTTTCACCCAGCTGCTATTTATTTAATTTTTATGCCAATTTTTGTGCCAATCCAAACATCACACTCAATACTAAAAGCATCAGAAATATCAAGGAGAAACATGAATGGTGATTCATTATGTTGCCTGTGGCTATCTCCCCGTCTGGCTTTGACTTGACATACCTTTAGCTAACCAGTTGTCTTTCTCTCTGTGCTAATTTTTCTCATAGACATTTCTAAGAGATATATCTTTATTAAAGTAAAACCAAACAGATGCCAAAAAGTCAGATTCTTGTCTTAACTGCATTTTCACAAAATTCGTAGTTACTGTTTTCGCTTTATGGGGCAGAGTTGTGCTCTATTAATATCAGCATATTTTATGACAAATTGTTTCTTATTCTTTAGTACTCGTCCATCTTTATTATGTAATGTTTAATCACTGTAATGTGTAATGGGTCTGTGGAATGATTATAAAATCAATATATGCCCAATCCACACAGAATGCAATAGGAAAATCATAAAGAATATTGTAACTTACGTTGGCATCTCACGTCTCCAATCCATTTACCATTGATGCAGGTTTTGTAGGTCTCACCCTTCATAGTGTAGTCACTGAGACAGGTGTATTCAACCCTGTCATTATGACTGTACTGGAACTGAGGACTTTCCTTGGTTTCTCCATGTGTAAGGGTTGGTGGTCTCCTACAACCCTTAGGAACTAAAATAATGTGGCCAATGACAGAGAAAGTACAGATCCGTTATGATAGAGACTTTATGACATTTTCAGTCAGACAATGAAATGACAGCTCACGTGTTTAATTGCGTTTAAAGTTTAAAATGCAAATGTAAACAACCACAAAAATAAATAGCCTTCAGCTCCAATTAGGCTACAACTGTCATCACAGGATTATACTTTTGGAATGAAATGTGCTGACTATATAATGGGCACTATTATTACTAGATGACAACATGAAATACAGCAGGAAAGTGCTTAGGGGCATTTAGGGGCATGTTTTTACTATTTGTTGGAAATCAGCTTGTTTGTTATTTCACCATTTTAATTATACTTCATTCTCCACCTTATTTAAGAGTCACATACTTATTGAATCTGACTCCTTCAGTTCTCTTCTCACTCAGACCTAACGTACATCTGCTGCAAACATGTTAGTGTCCCCCGCTTCTTTCGGTCTCTCTCTGTATGTCTGCTTCGGTAACCTTCTCCATCAGTAGTAGGCTACATTGCATAAAGTTGCCGAAAAAAAAACAGAACTTGTTTTCTGAACTTTTCCTCTTGTGATTCTGTTCAGAGCAGCAGCTGTGCCAGATTTTAGCCTTTCAAAACAAAACCAATGTGGTAGCCAACAAATTACATCTGCACTATAGTGTTCACTGTCCGTGCTTGTAAAATATCCATCATGTCGCTACTTGTAACGTAATGACTCTGTGTTTCTACAAAAAATACTACAACGTGTCGTCAAATATACTTGGACGCCCCCAAAGTAAAGTGTATGTGTACAAGCCAGGCCTTCAGCGGTGTCGACCGGCACTGTCTCTCCCTCCATGTTGTTAGAGACTTTGTGAGTAGACTGCTGCATGCACACGCACAGGGAGGGACGGGGCTGCGCGGTGAGGGGGAGAGAGGAGCAAATGCTGGCAGGACTTTACAGAAATATATTAATTAACTCAACATCAAACTATATAAATGGTATTGTGTAATTTTATGTCTTTTGAAATTATATCCGTAGTTCTCATTATACCGATATACTGTCCAGCCCTACTTGACGGTGCTCCATGATGATATCCAGGAAGAAATTTGGTCTTTTTCGCAGCTGATTGTATTAACCAATAATCAAAAGCCATTTCCATCGAATGGCTTTTGTTTACACTTTCTGGACTGTTTGAGTTTTTGCCTTTGTGAACTAATCCCCATTAACCTTTACTATCTTCTGTGACACTTAATACTCAAGTTGCCTAAAAAGATAAACTAAGGGATGTAAAATCTACATAGGTGGGATTAACCTTCAATGAAAGTGAACATACCAGCACAAGTTGGAAAGAGGGCATTCCACTGCCCACTTTGTAAACATTCAATTTCTTCAGACCCGTCCAGTATGTATTGACCATCGCATTTAAACTGTAATTTATGTCCAATCTCCATTATTTCATTTGCTGGTGGTAGTCCAGTTACATTGAGATCAGGATGCATTACACCGTCAACTTTACATGTGATTTCTGGAAAAAGAAAAATTTTATCAACTGATGTTAATTTTCTTTACATTAGAATAAAAGAAGACATGGAAGGAAAATAGACCAAAATCTCAATTTTTTGGATGACATATCATCCATTCTACAAGTTTGTTGGATGCTAATAGAACTTTACATGATACCACCCTCAAATGTGAAGTCATTGTCAATGTCAGTTATTGTGTGTGCGTGTGTGTGTGTGTGTGTGTCAGGGACTTGCAAGGATATGTTGGCGGGCAGGCACTAAAGTTTGTACACAAAACATTAAATATGTTAACACAACTCGGATCAAATCCTCCAGTTATTTAACATTGTCTATTGTTTTTAAGGCACTGCAGCTACAGAAACGTAACTGTCAATGTAGCTCTTAATTCTCAACCCATGGTGCATACTGTTATGCATAATAGCACCTTTCATTTGCAATCTCTTATGATACGCAGATTAAAATCTCATGGGTCAAATAATATCTAAAATATTTGAAAACATTGTAATACAACAGCTGTTTTGAATAGTCACAATTAACTTCTTCCATGTCTGATGTCTATCCCTTTGTGTTTATTATGTCACTTTTAATAAAAGCCTGCAAACTGAATAAATGTAAAAATAAAATGTAAAAGACATACTTCATGCACACAGAAATAGAACTGGAATCTATCTATTGGTGCTTTGGGAAATGCTTTTTAATGTACGTACGTGTGCAGTAAATCTTCTTCTCCTCCCATTTCCCATCTATGCATTGAATAGTATCCTCCCCCTCCATTCTATAATTCCCATGACACTTATAAGTTACTTCAGAGCCAGAGAAGAAATTCTTCTGATATGAAGTCACAACAACTGCATTCTCAACTTTAGGTGGGGGACTGCACTGACTGGCAGTAGCTGCAAGAGAACACAGGTAAAACATATAGTGTTAGGTTACACCATGTCAACTTTTTCTACTGAAATCTGATCAAATAAGAATAAAGATGACTCACGTGTACAGATTGTTTCGAGCGGTTTATTTGGATACCATGTTCCATTGTGACAAGTTAAGAATTCATGAGTCTGGTATCCTTCTTTACATTGAATCTGGAACTGTTTGCCATGTTGATAATCTTTTTCTTGACTTGGCACTTCGCTATTAGGAATTACAGGAATTTCTCCACAATTTGTTTCATCTGGAGTGGATACAATTACAGTTAGGTTTGTATATTGCTGCAAATAAATATGTTAGCAAAAAATTAACAAACCCATCCTGCATCAGGGATGTTATATTTTCCCTAAATATCTAGTTTTAATGAATTCATACTAACACATTGTGTTCATGTAGCCTATTGTAAAATATGCTGTGACTGTGGTCATATCGAGCTTTGCTTTTTTTGAAGAATGTCATTCACTGCCAATTTATAGTATGGAAGAGGGTGGGATTGGTGCAGTGGTTAAGACTGTGCCTTTGGTGTGAGAGATCTGGGTTCAATACCCCACAGTGACCCATCCACCATTGTGTCCTCTGAGCAAGATACTTAACCCCTAGTTGCTCCAGAGGCGTGCAAGCTCTGATGTGAATAGCAATTGTAACTCGCTTTGGATAAAAGCGTCAGCTAAATGAATAAATGTATTACACAAAATACAACACCACATTTAATTTTCTGGTTAAAATGATGTACAGGTTTAAGTTGTAAGTCAGCTTGAAGTTAATTTTCATCTACATCTACAAGCCTCTGTGGCCAGTTTGCTTCATGCTGGTTATAACTAGAGCTGTAAGTTGTCAACGATGACTTACTGATGCATCGTTGAAGTCCAGACCAAAAACCGTCAATACATGTGGCTTCACCCCACCAGCCTTTGGTGAAAAGCTTGTAACCCTTATCACAGGAGTAGTACACCGTATCATTATATGGGCCACGTACAAATCCATTTTCAACATTCGCCTTTTCACATTCTGTGGTATCAATGGAAAAACAGAGAAATAAGTTATATTTAGACTGTTGGCCCACCACTTTGGTACAAGCTGAAATATTAAAAACATTATTAGATAGATGAGCTGCACTTTCTCATTTTCAACTAGACATGCCTGTTGTAGGGACAGTGCATAAAGAGCCCACATATGGTTCTATGTTTCCAAAATCTCTGAGAATATTCATAGGAACATTTAACAAAACCCTTAAAATATAACCTTAAAAAATGTAAAATGTAAAGTTATTTTTTCCAGACAGGTAGGAAAGATGGAAATGAGGCATGGAGCTGCTGTCCTCATTAACCCATCAAACCATCAAGGTTAAAGAGTGCCATCTACTTATGCATTTAAAACAGATTAATATCAGTTTTAAATTTTAAGCAATGTGATATTCTGAAATAGAAGTGTTAAAATATCTTTAATTGTTGTGTTAGCATGAAAAATAACAATTTATAAAGGGATGGAAAATTCAACATTTGTCCTTTTAACTGTATTTTCTTACTTGCACAATCTGGAGACCCGATCCAGCCATCTGTTGAACAGGTTAGAGTAAAGCGTCCCTTTAAACTGTTCTTGCAGATATACTCGACCTGGTCATTGTAGCTGTATTTGGGCTTAATGTTTTCCTCAATGTCTGCAATCTGTAAATGTTTTCTATCGCATGTTATCGCTGAAAAAAAAGAAAAGAAATGCAGAGTCTGTACACTGATTGGCAATTGGAAATTGACATCAGACCTGATAAAGCAGGTTTATATAATTTTGTTAAGCTAAATATGCAGTTATTTCATAATGTAAAGCAAATACATCTAACAATCTAACAATTTTGACTTATGTTGTGTAAAAACAAGATTACACAACATAAGTCAAAACTGGAATGCAAGATTAACAAGATGTTCCAAAATATCAAAAGTATTCAGTGGTTGGAATGGTCCCTTTCTGGTTGTTTATGTATATACAGAGAAATTGAATGAAAAATTTAACATTAAGTGTCTTAGCATGGAGTCAGGCTACTATGAGTAGTTTTATATGTATAAAGAAAATTTGGGACTGATTTTGTTCAACATGATCTTTCTACATTCAAAACTGTATCCTATATACAGAGAACAAATTATTACATCTTACACTTTATTAGATATAAGAAAATACAGCTACGTTGATTACATATTGTTTATATGGCCATTATCCTTGGCCAGTAAATATAAAATACATTTTCAAACCTGAAACACATCACAGTCTCCATCACGGGCCTAAGACATGAAGCAGCATATTTAGCACTCTTTGCCACTGTTTAAGCTCTTCAGCCACTTACTCATTGTTTGCCATTCTCAGAAACAGCATAACACTTATAAGCCACAGCTGACAAACCTGGCTCACAACAATAAAATTTCAACACACTGTATTTTACATTGATTGGGAGTTACTCTGTTTGACACAGTTTGGACAAGATGATCATTTCTAAAACTGCATTTTTAATGCTGTTCTGTACTTTCTTACCTCTACACTGTGAATTGCCACTCCAACCATATTCCTCACAGGTTCGAGTTGGACTTCCCCGATAACCTTCGTTGCAGACATAACTGACCATGTTCTTGTATTTGTATATCTGCTTGTGATCGCTGAGAATTGCATTTGCGATATCCTGTGGCCTGCATGTTATTTCTGTAAAATAAAATGCAATTATACACTACACATTTATTTCCCACTAGTTAGTACCACAGTCTATGGTTGGTACATACAAGCACAGGAATAAGTTGATGATGTGGAGAGTATGAACAAATACATCAAGAGATTCAGAGCATGTGACTGAGAGTGATAGTAACAGAAGAATTACTACAAGGTAGACACTAGAATAAAAAGACTAAAATAGCCACACACCTGTTGAATAAATCTCCTTACTAGTTCTTTTTTTCCTGCTGTAGCATGTACACTGAAACAAATAGGTACTGATGTTTCATTTCACTTGTTTTTCAATTGTCTTGTTTTATCTCTGTTTTTGGAGTTTTGTCAGCAGCCATACCAATGTAACCCTGCTACTGCTGAATGACCGATGCTAAGCAGGTTTGGGCTTGGCAAGTACCTGGATGGGAGAACGCCTGGGAAAACTAAGTTGCTGCTGGAAGAGGTGTTGGTGGGCCAGTAGGGGGCAGTCTTCCCTCTGGTCCTAATAATAAAATCCAGATGCCGCAGTGCGGTGATGGGGACAATGCGCTGTAGGAGCTGCTGTCCTTCGGATGAGATGTTAAACCGTGGGACTGACTCATTGTAGTCATTAAAGATCCCAGGGCATTTTTCGCAAAGAGTAGGAAAAGTGAGCTGTTGTTTGTGAGAACCGCATGGTCAGCTAGCCACAGCTAAATCTGGACTGCACTCGTATTTGAGTACTTTTACGGTAAATGCTCGGTAAAAACGTGGGGAGTGAGGACAGACTCGCTGTAAATATTGCAAACTAAAAGTAGAGAACAAAAGCAAAAAGTTATATTTGTTGAAATGTAAATAGTTTTATTAATTGCACATTATCAGCCCCTGTACCATTGCTCTTTATTCTGAATTTGAAAAAAAATCACAGCTAAATCAGATAATTGTGAGTCAATTTAGATTTCATTAATGCTAAAATAGTTGCTTTTACATCCAAAGGTGTCTTTGAAGATGAATGAATGGTAACCCATCTGTTGATGATCACTGTGGAATGTTAATTTATTTTAGACTGACAATGAACTCCTGGATGTAGCTATTCACAAATACTGTACAGCATGTAGCCTAAGGAACAATATTTGTCTTATAGTTGAATTTCAATTCTCTATGAAGTCATAGTTAGGCTATTTTGAACTCAAATGTGTTGTCATTGTCAGGAATTATTTATTTAATGTTTTTCCAGCAAACCAAAATTAAAGAAAAATGTAATTTTCCTAACATTTTTTTATACTTTTAATGGACACATGTTCTACACTTACTGTAAATATCACTACAGTTAATCTTATTTTCATACTCTATATGTTGTGTTAACACCTTAAGTCTGACGTAATTTGATAAATTATGTTGTATCACATACAATTAACACTTCATAGCCTCTCTTCAGATAAGACTTTCAGACTGCACATGTCTTTTCACAGATCGCTCTGCTCCATTAAAACTGCATTAACCATGAAGGATCGGATATGTGTGCACTCCAAATTTAGCTACTGCTGGCTGACTCTGTGCATCCCACAAACGATGACTCCCTTTACTGCAGTTCTGTCTGTGCATGCCGCAAACTGAAAACACTTTCTTCTGTGTCCACACGAAAAGGAAGGAAGACATGGCTGGTAGTATTGTCTTCAAATAGAGTTGCTAAACACTTTAGTTCACTGATCAGCTCACTGAAGGAAGCCAAGTAGCAATGCTTCTTGACCTCTGCCGTCTGACTGGTCCACCAATAGGCGGGAAGTTGACCCATTGAGAAACAGCCCCCCCTCATTTGCATAACGAGGCAGGAATGTAATAAGAGGAGACAGAAATAAATACCATTGAGGAAATAAATAGGATAGAAAATGCAGAGGAAGAATAATGCAGACAAAAATATTAAAATGAAAACATAAATACATACATTTCAAAAAGTTTTAATTGATAAATAAAGTTTAGTATTATAAAGGACAATGAATAAATAAGGTAAGTAATACAAAGGCGAATAAATAAGGAAGCTAATTAAGAGATATATACATTTATGTCTCATAATTTAATTACTGCCTACATTCATTTATTTACTGTATTTTTTGTTCATTTAATTGGAGAGGTTAATTTATTTATTGAGCATTTATTTATTTCTGGATTTATTTCAGATTCTGTCAGGAGCCATCCTCTATAGCCTGGGACCAGGGCAGATTACTAGTAACGAAACAAGAGACTTTTAGTTTCTGAGTTAGTTCCCGAGTTGAACAGCTTTTGCTAGGACTTTTTAGTGGAACACAGACAGTAAAGTATAAAATATCCTTCCTCATTTTCACAAATGGATACAAAATTAATATTAATGTCAAACACAACATTAACTTCACCGTACCTTGACAAAGTGGATTTGGTCTCCACCCCTCTCTGGTGCATGTGGCCTGGTTGGTACCATCTGTACTCTTGTAGCCTCGCTTACACCTATAGCTTACAGTCTCATCCAATTTTTTTTGTTGCCTCCAATAGTCTTGCCAATAAGACAGAAGGGTATCTTGTGGATTGCTGCATATAACCTCTAAAATAACAGAAAGTCTTGTGAATCTTAAGTAAATAGAGATATTATTAATAATCATCATCATCACAGACTAATGAACCATACACAGTAAAGAACAACAATCCCATAATCTTTCTCTGGCCCTGAATCATGTAGTTTTATACCTAGGCATATTGGTCTGACAGTCCATTCTCCGTCATCTCTGCATGTAGTTACTGCTGAGGTGTCTCGATGGTCAGAAATCCCGTACTTCTCTTCACAAGTGACTCTTACTGTGTCATCAGGTGAAAACACATTTCTGTAAGGGGGTTCATACGTGGTTCCTAGTGGCGTCTGTGGCAATCTGCATCTTATTGCTGCATTTGTTGGGAAACAAAGCATGTTTTCTATTAGTTTGTTGTAACAAGGCGCACTAGCACCATCACATCCATCCATAAAGCACCGATTTTCACTAGTCGGTGTGACATGACCAAGAAATTTGATTACTCAGTTTATACTTACGTTCACATGCAGGCGTGGGACTCCACTCTGCTTTTGTTCCGAGTTTTATGCATTTTGAAAGTCTATTTTCTGTGGCTTTAAATTTTTTTTTGCACTCAAAATGCAGAACTTCATGTTCTTTGTACACTTGGATATTTCCAAGCACATTTCCATTTTCAATATTGGGTGGTAAGCATTGTATCGCTGTTGAAAAATACACAAAAGCATCAATATAACTACAACATTTTTTTCATGAAAAGGCAAATGAACAGTAAACACTGATTAACCCCATTATTATGCAAAAAATATTACAAGACAAAGCGATTATGCTCATTAGACCACTGGAAAATTTCAAGTAAAAACGAGGAAACATTGGCAACATCAAATTATGTTTTAAAATCACAAGCTCAGGAAAACAGGATAATTTCAGTGAGAACATTTTTTTTAATAAAATGTATTTGTCTGCTTGCTGTTTCCCCTTGTTTCCTTTGTTTGTGCTAAGCTAATCTAACCACCTGTTGGCTGTAATGCCATAGTCACTGGACAGATGTGAGGGTGTTATTGATCTGTCTACTCCAGAAAAGTGGGCTGGCTATTTCCCAAAACGCTGAACTATTCCATAAGATGTTCCATCTCCAAGTCCGTGAAAATTCAGTTTTATTATCAAGTTTCAGTTTGAGATTAATTTTAGTTTGAGCTACTGATGTTTGTTTTCCAAGCTTTTACTTTAGAACTGTGCACATTCCCAACACATTCCCCAATACCTGGTAAAAGGGACCATTTGAGTTTGGTAGAAACCCTGATTGTCTGCCACAGTATAATTATAAGTTTATCAAGCTATGGTGTAAATGCAATTAGGGAGGTCTTGGTGCTAAATTAATTCTGTTGGTTAATGGGTGTTATGTGGTGACTATTTGATGGCTATGTGTTCTTGTTACTGCTTAGTTGCTGGCTGATTAAAAGTGGTCTTCTTTTTTCGCATGTAATTACATGTTTCTGTCTTCCCCTTTCTTTTCTAAAAAGACCTTTCTGTGCTTCCTGTTTTCATTTTAGAAATCCTGCTTTACCTTTGCATTTCGGAGCATCGGCGCTCCAATCTCCATTTTCATCACAATAGATCTCACTTGCACCAGACAGGATTTCAGTATTGGACTTGCAGCTAAATCGAACTACATTGCCATAGGTTGCTTCCTCAGGGTCTCCATTCACCTGGACATTATTGTCCACATGGATCACTGGACATTGTTGCGCTGGAAGAAAAGAAAATTATCATGAATTTCAATGAATTGAATGGCCAAATTTTTTTTCAAATGGATCAACCTATAAGCAGGCGAGAAAAAGGTGTTTCAAAAGGAGTGACACAGAGAAATAAAAACAGAGTGATATTTCTCCCTGTGTATCAGGCACCGATGAAAGTGATTCTTACTTTCAGGTCTTACCTTCACAAACAGGAACAACACCATCCCAGCCTTCAGCCATGCAATGCCTGTAGTTTGTGCGACTGACCATTTGGTAACTGAAACGAGGATAAAATAAAAAATGGAAATATCATATTAAGGGCCAATTTTAAAGCGTACTCCTTGTTATGTGAGGTATACTACAGGGATAAAGTATAATACTTAGAAAGCCCAAAACACACACACCAAACAACAGTATACATTTGTGATCATAAAGACTTGCCTACCCTTTGTGGCAGGTGTATACAACTTTTGACCCAAAGACAAAGTCTTCTCCCTTTTCTAGATGAAAATCTGCAAACTGGGCATCGCCGGGATGACCACATGATCTTGCTACGTAAGAATGAGAGAGAGTATGAGTAAATATATTGTTAAGATCTAAAGTCCAGGGATGAGGCAAGCGGTTCTTCCATTCAATAATGATTGGCTGTATTTTCTATAATACTAAAATGTACACTATAAATTCAACAATAATCATATAATAAAGTGTAGCCTGCTTTGGCATTGTCCACTGACTCAAACCATTACACTATGTCCATTTAACAGAATGAAAACAGATCCAGCATTACATGTTGCATATTATGTACTGTGTTCACAACTCATAATGGCAGAATACAGAATACTTTTTTTGCAAACAGTAAAAGATTGTATCTTACGTTGACATATACTGCCTCTAGACTGCCATTTTCCCTCAACACAGATCAGTCGGAAAAAGCCACTGTAGCCGACACTGCAGCTCACTCTGACTTGTTTTCCACCAGGGTAGCTGGGTGCCAGATCACTTGTGTCAAAATTTGAATCATATAGGGGACCATTTAAAAATGATTCACGGGTACAATCTGTGGGATAACAAAATAACAAAAATACATTTACATTTTATTGCAGGTTTAACTCCACAAAAAGAAAATTAAATGGAAAGATAAAAATGCGTACAAATAACTTGAACTACTTGGTCTTACCTTGACTTTTCACAAAAGTCAGTGTATGCATCCACAAAAATAGGACACAGCTTCGGGTTATTATGTGCATTTTATCTTCATTACCCTGAACTGCCAAGCGGGAGTAGAAACTGGAGACTGAAACACTATTATACACAGAAAGAGCTGTGGATTTCACAGGCAAAAAGAGATTGCTCAATGACTTACGCAAGTCTGCTCCAGCCTCCCCACTGCAATCTCAGGCTCACTGGGAACAGAAAAAGGAGGAAGTGACAACACACACAGCCCATTATATGACACATCCTTAACAAAACCTTTAAAACACGAGGATGGCTTTCTTATATTGGTAGGCTATATGTATGATTGAGCTTATTCTTCCAGATAAATGTTAATCAACCATGAAAATGACAAAAAAGCAAAATAACAAAATCACACAGATGGTCTGTTTCTTTAAAAAAAACATGTTAATGCAATGCAATTACTGTCTCAGTGGTTTCATGCCCCTGTGTAAGTCAGGCATGTTTATTCAGTTACAAAGAAAAGAGTATTCCTGTAAGGGTTTATTTGTTTTTTTCCTTGTTACTAATCATCTGCAGAAATCAATTGAGCAAACAAAATTTGTTGCATTTCAGCAAGTCTACTCAGGCTCTTCTCATCTAGTGTAAATATAAAATAAAACTTAACCAGAGCAAAGCAGTCACTTCAAACTAGATCAAAAGTATGATCATTATTTTAAAAAATATGAAACTGTTTCTTTTAGTGTGCATAAATGTCACTTAAGGACACAGTTTATTCAAATGTTTGTTTGTTGATGGCCTTGTGAAGGTGGAAAAAGCTGCCAAAAGGCTGGGAAACAAATAATGCATGAGTCTGACCTCAGTTTGGAAACGATTATTATACAAAATGTAGCTGTTAAGCAATGTAGGGTTTGCCTTTATTTCTCAATATAGTTTATAGTCAATATAATTATTCATAGTACTTGTTGTAAACAGTGTGTATCTGGGTCACAAACTCATTCTTCAGAATAATTCTTACCAGTTTGTGATAAGAAACTGTTATGATTCAATCAGCAGGCTGGATGTGTGAGTCAGATACCATTTACATGTTACATGAATCTTATGAACTCACAAGAGATTAATAATAATTAATAATTAACTTTTTAAAAAATGATTGATGGTTGACTAATCTAAAGTTTACATTGTTGCCCAGTCTCTCCCCTTGAAAAGAATTGTAAAAAAGCCCATGGTACACATGTGCTGTGTACCATATCGAATACTTTTTCTTTTTACTGTTAGTACATACTGCAGCCGTCCTTACAAAGTACTTACTGTTGTATGCAGCTTGCAAACAATTGGGACATACTACTTCGTCATAACATTGTGCCTGTAACTTACTAATATTTCTATTGCTGTCAGTACATCAACATTCAGAAAATAAAACACTTGAATGTGCTGTCATCTGTTCATAACCAATCCATATTCAGAGACAGAATTAGGCTGATGATACACTGGGCAACTTTTTGAGCAATGTTGCTGGGCAATCTAGCTAGAGGCTAGTCCGACAATGTTTTAAATGGATAGCGACGGTGCGGGGCGGGTGGAGGAGTGGTGCGGGAAGGGGATTACGGTAGTAATCTTTACTCATTATCACTGACGACAACGTTGCTCTGCACGATTGCTCTGAAAGTTGCTCTGTGTATCATCAGCTTTAGTGTTAAAGTCCTTAAAAAGTTCTTAGTAACAAGTAGCAAGTTTAAAACTAGTGGTTTACTACACAGGGTTGTAAAGTCTTTTGTAATGTAGAAATCGGTTGCTTTAAAAGATTTGTAGTGCTGTCCAAAGAGGGTTACTTAGCTAGTGGCTTAATATAACCCATAAGCTTACAAAAATACAATGGATGAAAACAAACTATCATTTATTCTGCAACTTTGAGGTCTCAAACAAAGAGTGTCCAACTCTTACAACATTTTGATCTCCAATAAATGGGCTAATTTAAATTTACAGAGAACTGGTCCAACCGGTGTGCTGATGTAAATTCATGTATATGTATCTAATACTTGTTCCCCCTCTTAATTTGTGTAATTAATGCAACTGAAAGTTGAAAGTGTTGACTAAAATGATTACAAGAAAATACTAGTTTATTTTACTCTGTTTGTTAGATTGTGAGTAACCTTGAGGAGACAAAGGGATTAGGTAGAGGATTTTGGGGTTTTGGATATTACAAAAAACATAAGGAGTAAGATTTACTTAAATATACAATAATCATGGTGTCTAATTTATTTCGGAAAGGAGCAACACCTTATATATCTATATACATTTAAATGGTTTTAAATGTGTACATATAGAGATGTGAACTGCATGTGTATGCATGTTCATGCCTTTGTTTCTTACCTTGTACAACCATGGCACATGAAATGTTTCCATGTCTATCCTTCCCCCGGAACACCAATCAATAAAAACATGGTCACCAAAAACAAAACTGACTGGTCAATATCTAATATTTAACTTATCATTACCACATACTTCACAGAAGGACAAAGCTGTTCCAGGAATTGCTCAACAGTGACCTCCTGAGGCTGCTCCACAGAGAGAAACCACTGACAGAAATTAAAAGATATTATAAACCGCAGGTGCCAAAGCATAGTCACAGGTGCTGTTTTCAGTAATGTAATGAAACATTTTTATATTAGCAGGTTAAACTCACGTTTTGCACTTTTTTTTGTTTTTGCCATATGTACTTAAATATCACTGATGGATAAATAATTTCTTTTTAGATTAAACAAATGTTCCTTGAATCAGACTCAAGTCATTCACTGGGGCAGAGGGACTGACAGGCAGATATACAGAGCGGAGGTTAAAACAGATGGTACTGAATATTCAAATTACATGCAATTACAGACAAGCAGAATGCAACAAATATAAACTAAGATGTGGTTAGGTCTTCCACCAGAAAGAGTCCATCTGCTGAGTGTTCATTTGAACAGAGTATAGAAATCTTTTACTAAAGATATAATGAAAGAACGCAAAATCACCAGGATAAAACTAGGTAACATACTAAATTCATATAGTACATAGTACATACTAATTATTATAGTATACGGTTTTGACAATTACTATAAAGTGAACATGTCAACCAACAGGAAATCAAACTGAAACTTTTAAGTTATCAATACAGTCACATGCCCTGTAAATAGCGCATATAAAGGTACTGATTACTTAGATCTTGGGAAAGAGATCTTTTTATGCTTTCTCACGGCAACCATTTGTCATTTACCACCCACAATTTATTTTCTCCAGCTGTGGGAAGCTCCTCCATTACTTTTGTGCAACGTCCTTTGACTGCACACTCAAAATTCATCATTACATAATGTGGTTCCACTTTTGTTGTCAACAAGTCCTCCAAATTAAAAGACAAGATATGCCTTTGTTGTATGCTTTCTGGAAATAAATAAACAAATAGAGACAACATTTAGTCAATTAACTGATAGGCCTTAAACAGAAAATTTAACAGTTTCATAATCTATCAAACAAAAAAAAAAGTTATTTCAAATATAAGGATGTGGTGCTATTATCTGCTTTTTCTCATTGTAAATGAAAATGTACAATCTTGGGATTTGAGTCTGTTGACTAGACTAGACAAGCAACATGAAAACATCACCTTTGGGCTCTGGGAACATGTGATGGGCCTTCCCCCCTAAAGAAACCTTTTTATAGATTAAGCAATCTATGGGATTAGACAACAACTCTTCAGTACATATTTACTCAAATACTGTGTTGTTTTACAAGGGTTCATATTCCAAACTGTGTGGGTAACACTTTACAGTTTGGTTACATTTGCTGAAACAGTGAAAAGCATTATATCGTCATGTTTAATATTTTAATATTTTTAAACTATTCTGTAGGCTGTATGTTGCAATATAATTTAGTAAACAGTCATATCTTTGTTAATATTTGTTTAGATTGTTGTTAATTCTGTCACAGAAATGCAGATTCAACCCTGATACTTTTAAAAGCTTTTGTTTGTTTGCAGCCTGTAAATGAAGTGGATACAATACCAGAAACAATCTTGAGGGGTACATGGTTTCATCTTCATAGGTAGGTAATGCAGGTTTTATAAAATCAATTGATAATTATAATGTTTTGTGGGTCAGCCTTGTTCAGACCCCCTCTTAGAGGCAAACAGGTATATTTAAATCCCACTGGGCAACCCACACTATATTCCATTCCCATTACCCTATGCTAGATGTATGGATGCACTATAGTGATGGCGTATTACCTAAAAATATTCACCCACACCATATATGAATTACTAGAGGGTCATAGAGGACATGTGAACAGACACCAACATTTTCAAAAGCGGTAACTATTCTACATTTGGATACAAATAAATTTAGAATATTATTCTGTCTAAAATATATGAATGTGTTAAGGGGCGGAGGAGGATTAATTTCAAAAACTCCACAGTGCCACTGTCTTATCATGTAGGTTATCAAAACCATTATTTTCACATACTGGCAGGCTCCTGATAAACAGTATATTTTTTTTGACCCTTTCCATATTTCTCCACTAGAGGACAGAAGCGATCCACAAGGATGCTGGAACAGCGAACAGAGGGGGAAATGTGGATAAAAGAGAACTAAATAAATAATAAAAATGCAAGAATCAATTGGAATATTGTAAATTACAGATTTTGTATTAATAAGGCATGGTTGGGCATGAACAAAAATGTAGACCAGTTGGTTCCAGTAACCCTATAATTGACCTTTATTGAACCTTTCTGCTTAGCCTGTTGGTTTTGCTTTCACATTAAGAAAAAGGACATAAAAGAAAAGCATTGTTTGTTATCTGACCTTTACACTGTTTATGTATTTGGGGGAGCACATTTCTATGCTCTGTTTTCAGGAGCTTTTCACGCTCATTCAGCTGCACATATCCACACAGAGGGGATATATGGAGTACTGAAGAAGAATTCTGATTATTTAGGCTATTTCCAACTGCTGTTGTGCCCACCTTTTATCACACAAACTTAAAATCTACACAGTAAAACAAAATACATAAAAGTCTCCTCAATTTTAATTTCCCCTTCCAAAGTAGACACTTGATTTGAATTAGGAAAAACTGCCCCAAAAGCCTTTTAACAGGGAAAAAAATGGTGGAAACCTCCGGGAGAGCAACAGAGAAGAGATCACTCTCCCAGGACAGACAGCAGTAGTTGTCAGTTGGTCATGCATCATTCTCATCAGCAATAAAGGAAGAATTTCTAATATATCTAATTTGGGCAAACTTAAAAGTTCATTATTTAGTATATTTAAAATATACATGATGTTGAAGTGTGATATCAATAATGCATCTGACTGACATTTCCTGAAAATTTGTCCCATAAATAATTCAGCAACTATTTAATTTGTCAGATTTTTTTTGTTTAAATGAGTGAATGAACAGATTTTTAGTGCTGGTCACAAAGCATATGTCTTTAGGTATCGTCCATCTAGAGCAAATATTGTAATTCTCCTGTTGAGCAGTACTGCTCAGTGGATCTGTTTGTGATTGTGGCTGGAGCAGCTAGCATGTTGTCTTTGGCTCCTAGGATAATCCAAGCCTGTTTATTCAACAGGATGAGCATGAATGTTTAAGCCCACAGCAAACAAACAGCCAAGCCCTCCCTAAGGATTTCAGCTTAATGCTAATGATATACAGTAAGCAGTAACAATTTCTTTTTTCACAGGTTAATGAACTGGGTGTTTTTCAGCCAACCAATAGATTTACTTTTTTAACACTGGAGTGTGAAAATGACAGATAGTCACGATAAGCTTAGCTGTTGTCGGTTTTCTACAGAGTTTACACTCATTTATGTTCCAGTGCTTCTCCTATTTTGATCCTCATGTTTCTTACAGCTGACTGTTAAGTAGAGAGGCCCTGTTAAAACACATGGCTGACCGACTCAAATCCAATCTATTTCCTCTACGCAGCTGAGCCTCGTGCCGCTCTCTGCTCACAAAGGAATAATGAATGATTCAGAATGATGAAACAGGAGGTCACTGCAGAGTGCAGCCCCTTGTTTCAAAAAGCCCAACTGTGGCCCATCAACGCACCGTTAACATTACTTGAAATGAAAACCTGTAGACAGACAAAGCGGTGTATTCCACAACACATCAACTAGGCAATGAGACAGCTCTCAATAAAGAAAGAGGATAGGTGGGATCACATGGCAAATCTATTTTTTGTTCTTTTATTAAATAATTATTAGTTTATTGACCAGTGAGTGTTGTCCATGTCGGCTATCATACACGTATTGTGGCTGTAATTGAGAATTTTATAAAAACAACATAACATAAACTGACAATCTGAAAACAATGTGACAGTGTGAAAGAGGTTGCTCGTAGGGATGAACCTACAGAGAATCATCACCTAAAATCCCCCATGTAGCTTTATGGTGAGTTTCAGCTCAACTGTCTGGCCCACAACTTTACTGTCTTGGTTCACTCTCATAGCTGTCATAGTATTGTTTTCAGCCACAGCAAGCAGCTATTTTCAACAAAAAAACTCTAAAAATAGGAATGCACTGAAATGAAAATTCTTGGAGCTGAAATCGAAGATAATGAAAAAAATTGCCCTTTTAAACAATTGGTCAAAATGTGCGTTTTAGTGTTTCCTACAGGATTATGGTGGGTGGGTCCGAGGCCCAAGAGGGTCCAGTAAAGTAAATTACATGTGTCCATTTATTTTTAATGTACACATGTAATATGTTTTATACTTTCTGTGAATATAATCCATCCATCCATCCATCTTCATCCGCTTATCCAGTCTCGGGTCGCGGGGGCAGCAGCTCCAGCAGGAGACCCCAAACTTCCCTTTCTCGAGCCACATTAACCAGCTCTGACTGGGGGATCCCGATCTCTCCACCTTGTCCTGAGTCTTCCCTCAGGCCTCCTCCCAGCTGGACGTGTCTGGAACACCTTCCTGGGAGGCGAACAGGAGGCATCCTTACCAGATGCCCAAACCACCTCAACTGGCTCCTTTCAACGCAAAGGAGCAGCGGCTCTACTCTGAGCTCCTCGCGGATGGCCGAACTTCTCACCCTATCTCTAAGGGAGATACCAGCTGCCCGCCTGAGGAAACCCATTTCGGCCGCTTGTACCCGCGATCTTGTTCTTTCTCGTGAATATAATCCAGTTAATCTTATTTCCATACTGTATGGACACTTTATGTTGAAAACCCGACATGTGTATCCTCACGCAGCATTCATCAAGTCTGACCCAATTTGATAAATAATGTTCTATGTGGTTCTCGTATGGCGTAACATGAAGACTTCACAGCCTCTCTTTAGGTCAGACAGTCATACTGCAATACTTGTCTTTGTAAAGAGAGAAAATAACAGCATAAATTCACTAACCTGCCTGTCAGCTCGCACTGGTCCGTTTCAGTGGATTTACCATAAAGGCTTTAATACATGTGCACTCCAAATTTAGGTGCAGCTAGCTTAACCGCCTTCTCACAGATGAGTGACAGAAACACTAAAAGTGGTTCAGACCGTTTGTTGCCTTCTCTAAGAAGTGACCCACGGATGGTGTGGATGTGCTGGGAGACAATTCAGCTGACCTACAATTTTTTGAATCTTTCTCTGACACTTTAAAATGCTTCCACACTGCCAACATGTCAAAACGTAATTGTTAAGTAAAATTTGTTTGGTATTTTGACTTATTAGGCCGTACACCGAAAGCGCTTTATTTGCTATTTTTGGCCGATTAATTTCAGTGGCTGAACATTCGGTGCATCTCCATCTATAAAAAACCACTGTACACTACCTGCTCAACACCAAACAGCAGACAGACAAAGTTAGAGACTAGCTGGTCAACATAGTGGAAGATTTAGCAGCTGAATAGCCAGATATTTTTCTCAGGATTTGGTGCAGCCAGAGCTAAAAGTTAGGCTATTGGATGTACATTCACTTTGTACGCATTCAATACAGTGTCAAGCTTTGCTGGAATTATACCAGAAGAAGAAGGACAACGTAGTGACGAAACACGCTCTGTAGAGCAGTATGTCTGTTTTTGGCTACTGTAGAAACATGGCGATGCAACATCGCAACCTAAATGTAAGGGGACCCGCGGTGTATGTAGGTAGAAATGGCTCATTCTAAGGTATTAAAAACCTGATGTTGCATCGTGTAAGGTCTTTATACACCACTGAAAACATAGTTACAGATCTTTTATTGCATTTCTGTCAATAAATTCTAGAAAATATTACAAACTGAACTGTTAAAAGGTGATTAAAAAGTCAGTGCTGTGTTAACATCTTGAAGATATCTTCAGCCACAAAATATATGTGAAGGATTATTGTGAACAAAACGCTGTAAAGTAGACTTTTACTACCAGGGTAGAATTTTCAGTGTGGTCTGCAGGGTGTTTCACTGGGTTTCCTACCCTGACAAGAATAAAACTGCTGGAAAAACAGAATGTTTTGATGGGTCAAAATGTTAAGATCTTGAATGTAGTCTAAAAATACTGGAAATGTCTTCAAAATCCCATATCAGTCCAAACTGAGTCTGTATCTTTCTCTCTCTTTCTGCTCTGTCAGCAGTGAAGGAACTAAGAAGTTTGCAAAGCTCACTGCTCTCACAGTTTTCAGTCTAAAGAAATAATTCTACAATGCAGCATGGGAAGCTGACGTAACCAAATGAACTTTATTTCCTGAAGGCAAATGCTTTGACAGACAGGAACTCTGTGTCATTCTAAAACTGAAAAAAATACATTCTGCTGGCTCATAGACAGTTAGCAAAAATCTCAGCTTAAACATTATCTTTATCAACCTTAAAATGCCAAATTGATCATGGCATTAATGTAATATTTAGGTTCTAAAATCAAAGCTTGTCTTTTTATTATAAATAGTAATTATGACTCTGAAGACCTGAAAATAAAATACAATAATAGCAGCCTTATGGTTGGAGTAGCAACCATGCGTTGGCACCATATTTAAACACCAAAAACATGTGTCTTGTTTATGACAATGTTTTTAGCTGCATTACAAACTTTACAAATTACTGAAACATAACAAAACACTTTTCACTTGTTTGTAGAGACCTGTAATGAGTAAATTTCACACAGCATCTTGCACCCTGCAAAATGCAGCGCAAAACAGAGCAAAGCGCAGCAAAGTGTCATTGCTAGTTTTCAACCGACACAGCTGTCATTTTCACGCCAACGCCCACGTTGTTTAAATAGCAAATGCACTTGCGCCCATCTGTGCGCCTAGGGGAGTGTTGGTTTCAAAATGATGTGTGGTTAGGCAAATTGTTGGCATTGCTGTCTTGAGGCAGCAGAAAGCATTTGTGCCACTACAAAAAAAGAACAGGTCTAAAGTCAACGCTGCAGTATTTCACTTTCATTTTATTTTTGTTATTTTAGGGAAGCATTACTCAGATGGTTAGACAGACACTGTGCGCATTTATGCATGAGGTAGAGCAGCAAATCTTTATTAAATATTAAAATCTCCCGACACACCGAGAGGATCAGTCAGGATCTAATGTTAATTCATGATCTGTGTACTTCAACACATCCAAAACGTCTAAGACGCAGTCCAGGTTGATACAGTGAAACTGTTTTGAGTAAAGCAGCTGTCCTACTGATCAAACATGAGCTCAATCAGAGCTTCTAAATTATTTCAGAAGCTAAAAGTAGAATTCTGTTTCTTCTGTCATGTCATGTCAAGTTTATAACTACACTTTATAAACTGGTGATGGCGCAATGGATAAGATGCCTGCCTTTGGTGTGAGAGACCCGGGGTTCAATCCCCCACTGTGACCCATCCACCAGTGTGTCCCTGAGCAAGACACTTAACCCCTAGTTGCTCCAGAGGCGTGCGACCTCTGATATGTATAGCATGTATCGCTATGGATAAAAGCGTCAGCTAAATGTAATGTAAATTTAAAACATATATAGTATCCTCCATTCATTTTTGCTGTTCATTTAAAGCTGCATCAATAATTTTTGAAGCCACTAGGGGGCTTATAAAGTTGTAATACTATTATCAGTTGTAGTAGGATTAGCAGTTTTATCCCAAAAAACATTTGCCAAACTCACTAGTTAGTCCTCATTGTTGTTCAAGACACTCTGTTGGTCACTGAAACTCACTATCCTATTAAAAGTTTCAGTCTACAAACTGCAACAGTCTCTTAAAGTAACAGGCTTTAATAACTTCTACTTCCTCAATTAAAAGAGAACATTTGATCTTCTCAGTATCTGAATGTCCAGTCCTTGAATATTAAGTTCACAATTTTTCAAAAATCTAAAAATGGAATTCAGAATATCTAAAGCTTTTTGAACTGTCTATATATTTCTACTTTGTGTAATAAGGAAACCAGATGAATCTATTAGTTCTTTCAGTGAGTTTAAGGGCATAATTTAAATTAATTTGATTTAATTATAAAGACAGAGCACATTCATCAACATTTCTGTAAATTTAACAATGTTAGCCAGCTGGCAAATTTTCAAATGTAATCCTGTGGCTAGATGTTTTGAAACCACTGAGGATGGGGTGAACACCTCTCTCTCATTTTTCTAAATCCAATTTTGCCCCCCCTCCACGCTTTCCACGCTAATGCCTTACCCTCTGATATTTTAGATAATATTTATTTATTTTTTATAAATAAAATTGACTTGACGACTACTGTCCTATGTGCTATTTGTTTTAAAGCTGTTTATACAATATTTAGCATTAAGTATGCGGTCTCTATTAACGTAAAACAATGTGATTGTAATTGGCATTAGTGTATTAATAATACCAACAATTTAGATTGAAATAAATGAAGGAAACAGCTTTCAGATATTTTCAGGGTTTTTTTTGTCTTTTGCGTTTCATACGTTTCATGACCAGTTGTTTACCTACAGTCTAAATGCCCCGTATACTAACTTGTTGGCTTTCTTTTTAGTATTTAGCATAACATATTTCAAACATAGCTATTGTTACTTTTCAATGGCACTTCATGAAATCCAAAAGTCTGCTTTGGTTGGGGTTAATTTTTAGTCCTGTTTTAGGTTTTTACACAGGTGACTTAGACTGTTATGGATCTATGCACTCTATTTTAGACGGCAAATCCTACATTCTGGATATGGATTAGTTTGGTTTGTATCAGCCAAACAAAGAAAAACACTGCTGTAAATCTATGAATTTGAAGTTATCCAGTTTTCCTGATGATCATTAAAAATATACATATTGTGCTGTTCTCCTCCAGCAGGCTGTAAGTATGTTTTAATTCAGCAGTCTTATCAGTCGCAGAGCAGTTGGCAGCATGACTGTGGGGCACAAAACACCAAGCTGGAATGAGTTATTGATTATTACAGTCTGAGTGTAAGTGTTGAATTATCATCCATAGGAAAAGGTTTGGAATAAGAAAGTCAGGGAGTTTGTGGTATAAGCTCACTTTGAGATGAATGGTACTACCGAACAAAACAACAAGGTTTAGCTGCACCATCACCACCGGGAGTTCCTAAAAATGGTAAAAATATAGAGGACAGTGATGGTATATGGTTTGAAAATAATACTTCAATTTGAGGATGTGGGATGACTTTGCAACTCAGACAGCAGACTGATTTTGTCCTGGCCTACACCTAATCCCCGGTACAGTCAATTAACTTAATTCCTCAGCGAGAGAGACGGCGACAGGGTTTTCCTGTGGTCGACTAACCTCAGTAATAACTCTTCATTAGTTCAGAGAGGGCTGAAAGGGAATGAAAGGATTGCTATGTGTGATTCTCCCACTGAGCTTAACAACGTTGTTCCTGATTCGTGTGATGAATGCCTCATATATGTCCGTTACTTACCTTAGAATGGCAGCTTTGTCACGGAGTTGGGAAATTGCACTCAGTGGATTTATGTGCACAGTAAATTGTGTTAAATGACTGTGGAGTCACATGTGAGCAATATGTGGCTTGCACGTTAGTTTTCCCCACAATTGCTTTGTAATTAGTTAGTAAAAAAGCAAAGCAAAATGTAATTATGCCGTTATATTGCCACTTTGATGGACCATTCATGGATAAGATTGATCAGCAAAAGTCATTTTCAAGAGGCAGAGATCTATTTGAAGCAGAAAAAAAATGTATTAGTTAAGATTTTCTTAGAGAACAGTAACTTAGTAAAGTAGGAACTTTGAATGAAAAAAAACAACTAGAGCCAATTAATGCTGCTTTTGACGTATGTTTGTATTTCTTGTTTTTTGGGATTTGCCTGTTGTGTAGCTATATGACATTAGCCATAAAAATACACAATGAGTTTGAACTTAATCACAAATATTTTCTCCTTCTTCTTTGATTAAGAAACATGTATATGACTAAAACTTGGATGTACTCTGTTACAAGTTGATATTGCAACAGTCACAAACGCAAGGGGACCTGCTTTATTTGTTTGGCAACACAAACTTAAATTAAAAGATAAAACAGAAAGCTATGGACAGGGACAGCAATCTACCTACCCGGATAATCTGCTTTTCCCCACTTCATTCAGCCTGACATCTTTGCATGTCATGGGCATTATTTTGTTTTGCCCTAAATAATCACTAGCAGCCAACTTAATTTTCAGTCAACATGGAAGCTGGAGTAATAGTTGCAAGGTACAGTTAACACATTTTTTCACAACCGTAAAGAAAAATCTAATTATAAGATGCGGCTTACTGCAGCCTGTACAGCTGCATCTTCCTTGCCCATGCTTGTCGACATTTTATAGATGTGGATATAATGTAAATTTAGCCAACACTACCATTCTTTACCCCACCTACAAAGCTAGTCAGTTGTTGCTTCAGCTGTGGGAAAAAGCTGTCGATAACAAGACAAATCAAAGAAATGGGCTTCATTTTAAACAAGTTCTTAATGCAGCTATAGTCAATATTGTTATATCATCAATGGATCACATGAATAGTGTATAAAATTATAATATATAATAATAATTGTTACGGCTGCCACCGGCACCACCAGTAATTTACCAGTGCTTGAGAATTCCATCTGTTATGCTAAGCAGGCTGTGCCAATACACACAGAGGATTGGCTGTACTTCGAGGGATGGCCCCGCCTACTTCCTGGGGTCCGGTGATTCTTGCCATCCATTGGTGCGGCTTCCCTCTGCTGGCCAATCACGGAGCGCCACTGACCACCCTTGCCTGCTTAAAACCCTGCTCAGTCTGCTGTTGGCGGCAGCTATCAGACCCCGATTTGGTTTCATCCTGTTAGACGCCTCAGGGCTTTTGTGTGATTGTATTTTGTTAGTATTTGCAGACTTTGTGTCATACATTGAGTAACATAGTGTCAAAGTAAGGAAGTGGGCCAGGCTTTAGTTTCAAAAACTACTGACAAACCTTTTGCACTCACCGTAGTTTGTTTTATGTTAGTTTACACTAGGTTCAGGGGTGCTGTGCGCTTTCTGTTTTGGTTTTTGCAAATTCTTTAGTTAGAGAGCGTTTTGGTTTATCCTTTTATTTTTCCCTAGTTAGAATAGCAATCCTCCTTTTGAGGACCTCTTTTTGTTATATTTGTTTGTTGATTTCCACAGCACCCATTGGCCCATTTTCTGTTTGTGAACACTTTACTTTATTTTAAATAAACATCCTTTCAAATTACCAAAAACATCTGGTTTATGTTTATGTCCTGATACCCCTAGACAACCCAGGACGTAACATAATCTGTAAAAGGGGTCACTGGTCACTGATTAACACCATGGCATATAGCATCTTTGAGCTTATTATTTTGGTTTTACAACCCGCAACCTTCCTGTTTTGGTTCAATCCCGCTGCTCTCATTAGTATCACTTTTAGAAGTGGCAGGCAGCTTTTTTCAGCCACTGCTCTCTGGCTCAGCATCAGACACCTAACAAGCAAAGTTAGCAACGAGCTGGTGAACATAGTGAAGCATTTAGCAGCTAAGAAACCAGATATTCCCCTCATGAGTTGGTGGAGATGAGAGTGGATACTGGACTAGCATTAATCAGGTGGCCCGTAGCACCAGAGAGGTGCACCAGAAATACGACTACAAATGCAATTTTAACACTTACCTGAAAAGCAGTGTTTCATACACTCTGAAAGTTTCAAAGCTGTGTACTGATCACACCCTAAAGTATAAATCAACACTGTGTGCAAATTAAGTTAAAAACTGAAGGTCAGAAAAAAACAAGATTTTCAGCTGGTGTTGCTCAACAACAACAGCTTGTTTGTGAGTATGATTGTGAGAATGTTATTTGACAACATTAGCAGCGATACCAATTATCCAACAGTGAAGCACTTTGCTTTTGATAAGGGAACACAGCAGCCTAACTTTACAGTACTGTCTGCATGGAATTCCTGTAGGCTTACTGTTGCTAATCCAATACTACACAGTATTATTGAAATCCCTACACTGGCCAGGAAACTGTTGTGCCTTTTTTGCCCTTGCATGAGTGAGAAGTATTGCTCTCTCTTCCGTCAGCAACTATGTAATTTCTTAATACCCTTAAGAAAGGCACATAACCTGCCAGCTGCTCTGGAAGAAGGAGAATTCGTTTGAACCTCTTTGTGTGAGTGAGTATCTCAGTGCTACCACAATGTGTGTTTGTGTTGTTTACATGTTTGCATTCATCCTTTGATTAGTATAAAAAGGGTCCAGCAGGCTTCCAAGGGTAGACAGGTAAAAGTGGATGAGAATGCAGATGTTTACACTTTTGGCTGCACGTGTAGTGAACTACAAAGGATGTATTAGACAGCAATTTCTTTAACATACTATAATTTTCCACTGCAAACCTCTTGAACAGCACATACTGTATACCTGATGTCAGTTTCAGTGGCCCCCCTGGAGACCTGATCTAAAATCAGTCACTGTGCAGGGTCAGAACAAAATGGAGCCAACTCACTGCTGCACTATTATTTATAGATAGCCCTGTGATCATGCTCAGCTGCAGCAACTGCATGATCATACAAAACAGGGTCACTGAATATGTATACTGTATGTTCATGCATCCTTACAGACATTGTCGTTAATGAGCTCAGACAGGATAACGTGCACTCAAGTCACCAGTACTGCTGTGTGATGTTCTGGAATATAATAAGGACAAGTGAAGACTGATGTAGTGTACATGCATTTGAGGTGATGACATACAGATCTGAAAGCTCTTGATGAATATGATCTCAATGAATCCTTATAACTTATTCTAGCGCCACCATGTGGTTCATATTTGGAGGAAATGTCTCAATAACTTTGATGGACACACTGGCAAGTCCCCCTCAGAAAGAACTATAATAACTTGGATGATCCCCTGAGTTTGCATCTAGGGCCATCATCAGGTCACCCATTTCAATTTCTCCAAAACTTTGGTGACCAAATACCTGCTAAACTAATGACATCACTCTCAGCTGTACATGAGTTTTGTGCTCATTGTCAAATGTAAAAATGCTAACCAGCTAAACTAAGATAGTGTAGCATGCTAGCACAGTTATTGCAAGTATGTTAACATGCTGATGTTAGCATTTAGCTCAAAGCATCGCTGTGCCTCAGTACAGCCTCACAGAGCAGCTAGCATAGTGGTAAACTCCTGTTTTTGTCTTTTTAAATCATATATTGTTTATGTATTAATTTAAATATCAAGGGTAATATATATACACCACATTATATATTTTAAAGGTAAATTATTTAGGTTAGGTCTTAGCTTTCAATCAGGAAAAGCTAGTAAGTGGACCTTGAGTGTATTATGCATTATAAGAGAGTACGAACGTTTCCAAACCATGAATAATTTATAATTTACAAGCCACAGTCATTGTTGCCTGCCTGCTGTGGCAGGTAGATGGGAGGTTGATGGGAGCAGTTGAGGCTGACAGTAAACTAAAGCACTGAAGTTGTGGGCTGCAAATCACAACAGTGGGCTAAAAGACAAATTATATGCTCTATAGAGCTGAGAGGAACTGCATAGTTGGTAGATAATTCTCTGTGGTTTGTCACTTAAAGCAACATCTTTCACACTGCACATATGTTTATTTGATATTATTATAAAAAGCTTGATGAGTGCAGCTTTAAAGGTAATCTTCCTATTATGACAAATTGTATTAAGAAGTATTTTCTTTCCATGTGATAGCACTGCAGTGCTGTACCATTGCCATTAAACTACTGTCATATGATCACCAAAACATACCAAACATATCTATTTGACTTGAACAACAACCAGGGCCATATGGTGCTTTAAGCTGATACATATTTAATTTATTTAAACAGGAAAAGATTAAAAACAATCGGGCCTGACTCAGTATAAAACTGATTTTCAGCAGGTTCCTGTTCTGCAGAACATAAATACCTCATACACAACAGAACTCCAAGACCATACAATAACAAACACACAACAGACACACAAATCCCCCAATTCTTCATGTTTGTCATGCAAAATAGTGGTTTTATAGTTAAGTTATGTGTCCAGTAAATGTTGCTCACTGGTAGGCGAGCAGTTATGGTGTGTGCAAGCACCCAAAAGTTCTTAGAGCAAGAATGTACTGATGTTGAAAATCAGACCAGGAACTCTGCCTCTCTTGTAGAGAATTTTTAAGAAGTGGTATTTTTCCCCAGGAATGCAGAGGTGAAAGGATTTATAAAATATTCTACTCAAGCAGATATAGCTATCAAGTCAGCTGAATTCTTCCTAAAGCATATAAAAGACTTTTTCTACTTTGCCAAGGTCAAGTTATTGTAAGTTATTTGTGTTTCAAAGTACAATAACAAGCTTCTCTTTATGATGTTCATATTTAATAAAAAAAGAACCACAAACTAAAGCAGATCATTACAGATCTTGATATAATGTTGGCAAATATTGGGCAGTGTTTAAGTCTCTTTGTCTAAATCTATATTCAGTTTGATTCTAGAGTCTAAATAGCTCAGATAGTTTAAAACTGTGGCTTATGTTTCACTTTAAGTATGTCTCAAGTTGTATTTTCTTCTGTTTATGAATAATTGATCTGATGTTCTTTAGAGACACTATCTGTTAGGTTTGTATTTGGTGCCTGGGTTTGGAGAAGCCCCCCACAGCTAACACTTGCATTTTATCTTCTGACCTTTGATGTGGTTTTTAATGTTCTTTCTCTTGAAACTTAAAAAGAAAACTGCCCCAAGTCTTTGTTACACTCACCTAAATCCAACCCATGTTATCTTAGTGACTGTGTTGTCACTTCTTATTTGCTTTTTCACTGCTGGTGATGAACTGAGTTGGGTCGAGCCAGTCGTGCCTTCCCCTATCTCGTGGATGCCACGACTGTATTGTCATGAGAGTGTGCATCAACAGCAGCTCAAATACACAGCCCTGAAGGTGTGGTTTTTGTAATATCAAGGTTGCAGGTGTTGCACTGAAGACAAATGCAAAAAAGAAAATGGGCAAAAAAAATCATGTAAAACCATTTTTTACATTTCAAACATTTTTACATATCAACATAGGAAGTGCCTTAGCTTTACGGATGGCAATGTTCTGGTCTATGGTCTATAAGCAATCAGTTTGTCTACCATTTTTGTCTGGACTAAAATGTCTCGAATACTGGTGGATGGATTGCTATTTTCCTTTTAGTATCTAAAACAGTTCAAACATCTAAAACAGGTCATTGTATAAACCCAGTGCAATATCTCAGCATCTACAAGATGGATTGCACTTAAATTTTGTATACACAGTCATTGTCTCATTTCTAATGACTTTTCCTCTTGGTTCACATTTGTGGTTTTAAAGGAAATGTCTCGGCAACTATTGGATGGATAGCCAAGACACAAGGTACAGACATTCATATTCCCTTATGCTGGCATCACATTAGAGGATAATTGGGCAGATATTGAGTCTGATTTGCCCCTCCCAACAATAGCAGGGGTATTCCTGATTCGAGGCTGGTCTGAACAGATTAACTGCCCAAATAATCCTGTATTGTGAGGAGTTAACGGACATAATCTTAATGTTACTGAATGGATCGGAGTCTTCCCTAGTTTCAAATCATAATGTCCAACATGTTTGATATTTATGATTCAAAATCCTGTGCTGTCAAAGGAACAATTCAATTCAATTCAATTTTATTTATATAGCGCCAAATCACAACAACAGTTATCTCACAGCGCTTTTCATAAAGAGCAGCGCTAGACCATAAGTTATTTACAGAAGCCCACAATAGCGATGGAATAATGAGCAATGAGAGAGAAAACATTAAAATAATTAAAATTAGTTAAATCTGTCATGTCTGTGATATCCCAAGTTTATAAAATCAGTTTAGATTTTAAAATCCTATAGCGTGCACCAGGCTTTAGGTTGGATTGTAATAACTTTGGTGATCCTCTGACTTTTTTATCCGGCATCATCATCAGGCCCAAAAGTTTAATTTGTCCTATTGGCCTACTTTGGTTCCAAAATACCTATAAAACTATTTATAGATTTCCAAAGCCACAGCTACACTCTGTGTTTACTTCTAATTACAAAATGGTAGCATGCTAACAGTTGGCATTTAGCATCACAGAAAAGCAAGGATGGCTTTGAACTCTTATGTCTTGTTACATTTTAATGTTCGGCAACAACTTTTCTGACTAATCCTGCTCAATACACAATATTCTATAGTACTGCAAGATTGTAGTATATATTTTAGAAATTTATCCAACATGAATGACAAATGAAGCAGGACTAATCAGTGATTGGGGCTTGAGTTTGAGACTCTTTTCAACTCTTCTTTTAATAACTCCGACTTTGTCATGAAAAGATGAATGAGTGTTTGTTTGCTTGCCAAACTTGTGGTGGAGGATTAGCATAATAATTTAGGTACGGCTGGCTGCCATCATGTTAATTATTGACGTTGGCTGCTAACAGTTTACAGGTTTATTGTTGATCATGTAACGTCACAACTTTATTTAGATAACGTTACACTGGGTTTGCGAGTCTCAGGGTGAATTGACTTACAGTAGTTTACAAGCTGTGATTAGTTGTAGAGGTATTGTACATAAGGCTACATGGTTGTGCTCTGTAAGTGAAAAACAGGCTACAGGTTTATTGTTGCTCATGTAACAATACTGTTCTATTTAGTTATAACGTTACACTGGTTTGAGAGTCTGGGGAATGTGACTTACAGTAGTTTATATGCTGTCAACGATTGTATTGTACATTACATTACTTGTGCTCTGTAAATGAAAAACAGGTTATAGTTACATAATCCCTTATAGCGAAGCAGTTTTATAAGCAGCCTGTTTTGAACGCAGCAGGTGATACAACATTCATTATAACCACGAGAGACTTGAGAATTGACTTGGACTCTAGGTCACAGACTTGAGACTTGACTTGGACTGAAAGACTTGTGAGCATCTCTGGGACTAATACAAAAAAGTATGCAAACACACAAATGTCAGTACAAGAAAATGAAGGAAAGAATTCTCCAGATCCCAATAAGACTTTAAGCTTTTTTAAAAAACTTGCTTCTCACATTCTTGTGAGATGTCAGGCCTGTAAAAATGGAGATTATGGGTTGCCAGTAGGAACAGAAATGATCTCCTCTGAATCTAAATTTAATTTAGTCAAATTTCAGGAATGACAAGAATTCACACAGCCAGTAATTACATGAAGGAGGAGCCATTGTTTTACACAGAAGTATTTTTAAAGTGTTTTTAAAGAATAAACATACCTGCTGCGGCACTGCAGCTGTCCTGAATGTTAATAAAATTCAGATGGAAAGAAAATAGAAACAAACCACGTTTTGTCACATATCATGTGGTGTCTAACTATACAGATAATTCAGTCAGCCAACTCACATCGAACATCATATGAATTATGTACAGTGTTAATATTTAGTGTTTAGGCCACCTACCTCATCACTCAATGGAGGTAAAATGAATTCTGTTTCTGTTGCTCAAAACATTAAAAAGTGAAAGCTTGGCTGCAAGAATGGCAATATGGTTGATTGGTCTGTCCACCACATTTGTTCAGTCAGAAATACTAATTTTAGTTTACTGTTGGTGGATAGCTATTAAAGTTTGTTCAGATATTCACATAACCCGTCGGATGAATAACAATAAATTTTCACCTAGCACCATTAACAGGTCAAAACTTCAGTTCGTCCAATAATTTAGTTTCTTTATATTACCATATGCGGTACAAGCAAAATTAATGACATTAGCTTGGCTGTACTTTGAGATCAGTGCTTAGCAAATATCAGCATGCTAACTTGCAATACTAAGACAGTTAACATGGTAGAAGTAAGTTACTGTATGCTAAAAATCAGCATATAAGCATTGCCATCATGAGCATGTTAGCATGCTGGTGTTAGCTTTTAGCTCAAATCGCTGCTCTGCTTAAGTGCAGCCTCTTAGTACAAGACTCTTGTAATTTTCAGGAGTTAGACTAGAGTGACCAAAATTCCTTTCACCCTGATCCAACCTATGGTGGTTTAGTTGCAGATATTTTACACTCTGGTCATCTCAAAGTTAGGCACATAAAGCCAAACAATCAACATGGCTACATACCAATATGACTGAAAACAAACAGGTATGTCTTTTTGTAATTTGGCTGAACTGACCCTTGGGCAGGAGTTTGTAACATTTAAGAAACAGAATGTGTTGCTTTGGCTTTAACTTCCCAAGTGCACACTGCCTTTGTCAAACTAGTGTAATTCTACTTACAGCAGCCCCCGCTGTGGGATCCGATGGAACCTGTCAACAATATCATTTGATTAGCTGTGTTGCCTTGTGGGAAAACATGTCCACCTCTCTTTCTGGTTCAGTGCTTCTGTTTACATCTACCTACTAACATCCTGTGGTCAGCACATCACACCTCTGCCAGGGAACATCAGCAAAAGAAAAATACAATGCCACAGAGAGCTTGAATACATTTGTATGCAGCAACACATCTGACTGGACCATACAGTTAAAATCACCCACTATAAGAGAGAGAGACACAGAGACAGAGAGAGAGCGAGAGAGAGAATACATGAAAAGCTGGTGAGTCTCATCCATCCTCTCCAGACTGAACATATAGAGAGCTTTCTATTCCCTGAGCTCAATGCCTCTGCTTTTGATCCTGGCAGCTCTGCACGGCTCTCTCGGACGGGTCACCGGATGAGAGCTTTGGGTCTGGCTCCTCCACAGGGAAGAAACCTGGACCTCAAAGAGAGGTCAGAAAGAAAAATTCAAACCCCAGGTCCTTGGGGAGAGGAGACAGACTGCTTATCAGAGGCTTATCAAGCCGTGGAGGGTTATATGCACAGTCAGGCCTCTGAGAATTGGTATTAAAACTGAAGAGGTAAGAGGGAGAGAGAAATGGAAAAGGAGATGAAGGATGGGAGGAAGAGGGAGTGATGGGTCAGTGAGGGGTCCCTGAGGGAGAGAATAAAGGAGATTAGTTTTAGATGAGATGAGCTTCATTGTCATCAAGTAAGCCTTTTCTTTGTCTCTTTAATCAGCTTCTTCCACACTTTCTCAAAACACAGAGACAGAAGAGGAGAGAATTGTTGGCATAAATTGTTATTCTTTTTCAGGATTAAAAACACCTGAGCGGGTATTTCATTTACAGAGGGGCTCACCCTGGCACCTCTGGTCTGTGTGGAGTTTGTGTGGTTCCCTGTCTTCCAGGTCCCAAACATATGTAATGTTTTTAAAATAATCTCTTGACGTCATGGATCAACTTTAAAATACCTTTGATAAAGAGGTGGAACAGAGATGGGGCTTATGTGGGATTTTTTTCTTAAAAGGAAACATTTTTTAAAACAGCTATATATATATATATATATATATATATTAACAATATACAATCTCCGACTGCCTACGCTGGTGTTTAACGGTGCTATGATGGTCAATGGTGTTGGGACTTTATAGAATTTTAGACATAAAATAAAGATCTGAAAACATTTAGGATAATTGGGCTATATCTCAGAAATTTGGCAACAATGCTATTGTGTTAATAATAACTTCATTTAAGCTGCAACCCTAGTGGAAGAAGTCAGGATGAAATCTGAAATATTTGATCAATTGATGTGCGTGAATAGTTCTCATTAACACCAAGTACAGATGTGGTGTGTGGCCAATGGCATATAGGATATATATGGGTATTTAGGATAACTGCGAGAAAGATAAGCTGCTCAGAGCAGCCTAAAGATGCAGAGTAAATTGACGGCATACCTTGGGTAAAAGCTATCCACCTTTTATAGTACAAGTTAATCAGGAAGTTACACCTGACGTCACAGAGGAGCTCCTGAAGTTGCCTGAATAAACTAACTAGCTTTGTGGTATAGTCTACAGAAGATACCAGTAAATCAAACACAAAAGCAAAAACCATGAACTGTTTACAAATCTGTCGCAGCTGATTGGGTAACACCTCAGATGCTCTGACATGCACCAAATGGTAAAAAACATACCTTGAAGCACATTGTGCTACTTTGCACATCGTTTTGAGGAAACCACCGTTTCCATTGAAAAAACATTTTGCTACGTTTTGTTTGCGCTGAATTCAGCCCAGCTTTAAGTAGGAAGTTCATGATCTACCAGCAAACAAACACATCTGTGTCAATGAAACAGCAACTCCTTGCTGCCAGGGGGCAGTGCTGTTTTTGAAAAAAATATGCACATATCCTTAGAAATTTTGGACTAGGTAAGGCTTTATGCTGTGGCCCCACAGTGTTTTCCAGCTAATAAGTCCCAGCTATAGATGTCTGCATGGAAACGAAAAATAGAGTACATTTAGTGTGTCTAAACTTAAATAAATCAATTCCAGTTGCACTAACAGTGATTCTGACTTTTTTGTTAGACACTTTGGAGTTTTATTTTTCAGAGAAGCCCCAAAACCATGCATTTACTCGAAATGGTTCAAGAACTGCATTCAAATAACTTTGGATATACGTTGAATAAGAGTTTAAAATTAATTTTACAGGAATGGTAAGAGCTTACCATTACTGACACGTTTCTATTACTCTATTTTTCTACCACAATAATCAGTGAAGCCAATAGTACACTAAATAATAGAAACACCTTTGTGTATAGTTAAATATAGTTAAAACAAAAACACTCATTACATCTTCCAAAATGATCATACAGTTTAATTGCCACCTCTCTTAAACTGTTTAAACATAAACTGAATTCCTAAGACTTTCACTTGACTTGTGACTTGCTTGACTTTCATCACAGTAACTTGGGACTTGGACATGTGTTACTCCCACCTCTGGATTGTGCGGGATGTCAGGTGTTGCATAAGTGACAATTTGAGTGATGATTCTCTCTGACCATCAGACCCACTTCTGAAATCATGACACAATCACAATAGCAGGTGAATGTTATGTGGAAATGAATTTAATGTACGGTGGGCACAAACAATTTATACACAAGTATACAGCACAGTTATTCTCCTCTTGATGATGGCTTTGTTAAAGGCAAAAAAAATATTTTCTAATGGTCATGTAAATGTTTGCATTAAGAGGTCTGTGTGTTTATTCCTATGCATGATTTAATGTTTTGGTTTCTAAATGAAATATCTGGAAAAAAGTGGTTGGTGGCTTTGGTGGTTGAGCTCTGGAGAGTTTTACCAACTAAATAACCCAAAGCATTTACAAAGTCACGTTCCATTTAAATGACTTTTTACAGTGTTCAAGAAGTCTTTAAAACTGGAAGTGCAGCCATGGAAATAACAATAGACAACTAGTCACTCCAGCTCATCATTTTGTTTCCATTTCTTTGCCTTTTCCTTATTTGACGTTCAGACAGCAAACAGTTGAATTAACTTCCTCAGCTGTCGGCTGTCTGCACGACTGTGTGTTTGCCCTCCAATGGACTGGAAACATTTCCAGGATGTCTGCTTGGCCTGTAGATAGACTTTAGACTGCAATGAAAAGATGAAATACAGCAGTACATTACAGGTAATGGACATACAGAAATAAAATGTTAAGGGTGCAATATTATTAATGAAGGGGCATACAAACTGCATATTTGTTGGTGTAGTATAGTTTTTTTATGACAACTGAAACAACTGACACAAACATCACACCACTTCTTCTTGGAGTCATAACAGTCTAATCTAAACACACAGACATCATAAACACCTTGCTACAATCAGCACAACTTTTTGCAGTAACATTAGGCTATCAGATGTCCATGGAGAATAAATGCCCACAAAGCTGTTTAGATTTCATGGAAACAATCAGTTTCACACTTTTTAATCTGTATAGAGAGTAACACAAGTGCGAACGGGGGCCTACTAGTAGCCAAAGCAAAAAACCACTGAAGATAGTTTTCAGTTCAAAATTCAGACATTCAGCAAATTTCCTCTTCAACAACTTTTCACTAGATTTGTTGTACAATGCAAGATGAAGCTTAATTGACATTACGCAGGTGTTATTTTGAGCTTATAAGCCAATATTGAAGCCGGGCACCTTCACGGCACGACTTCACAGTAGACAAGAAACTGAAAAGATGACATTAAAGACTTTTTCATTTTCATCAAGATTGCTTACCATTGCATGCACAACCACCTTTAAAAAAATTGCTGTGGCCCATTTTTTGTAAATTTCTCTTTTTTTATCATAAAAAATTCAGATCAATTGTGGCATTTCTTTATGGATGGCAATGTCAGTCTCTAATCCACTGTTGATGAGAAAAAAATATCTTAACATCTACTATCTTAAAATTCTTACAGTAAATTATCCTTCCAAGACTATGTACCATAATAATTTTGATCATCCTGTAACTTTTCCTCTAATACCATCAGGTCAAAATCATTTTAATTTCAGGGCTTAAAGTTGTTCAATAAATGTTTAATTTAATTCATTTGAATCATAGACAAAAACACTTATTTTTCTATTAAGATATTTTTTTGTTGAGGAAAAGGGACTGAAAACAGATGTTACTCATGCATATTTTGAAAAAATATTTTGTCACAATTGTTTGGCATTAAGTGGCACAATTATACACAACTATCTGGTTTCTCAAACTTTCCCTCAGGAGCAAAAATCAGCCATTAAACTTGAAAGAAACAATGAGTTGACACTTATTGTGATGGTTATCGATATCCAATGATACGAAATTCTTTATCGTGATAACATTTCTGGCCATATCGCCCAGCCCTTTTCCCACTTTAAGCATGGATTATAGGTGGTGGCAGAAAAGTTTTACCAGAATGCAGGAAATTCCATGTTTAATGCTCAATTTTTTCAGGGGAAGGACCCCCAGACCCCAAGATTGAATATTTCTTCATAACTGTCACAAGCCAGCTCTTAGCCCGTGACAAAAAGGAGGTGAGACACAACAGGTTTGCAAGCCAATGGTATGATTGATTAAAAGAAGGATCAAATGATCACCAATAATATGTGGTGTGGCAAAGTATGACTATCAGTTGTGTCAGCTGTGAATGGATGAGTGAAATGCGTATGTGTGTGTTGTCAGAATTAACCAACAATAACAATAACGTAACAATAACAATGTACAATTATTTTCTGTCTTGTTCTTACAAACCCCCTATCGCAATTCCTCATGTCTCATGAGCTAAATGTATCGTCACACCCGTAATCTGAGCCACTATGTCCCCATCAGTTTTCAACACAGAGTTACGCTCTTGTCCCTTACCTTTTCTTACCCCAGAATGAATTTCAAGCACAGATTTTTCATGCTGTAAACCCAATTCTTTCAGTTTACAACCAAATACCAGCAAAGCAAATGTGAGCATGCTATTAAACTTTGCTAGTGAACACTGACAACATTTTAACTGCTAGACATTACATGTTAATATATAGTATATAGTGGGAGATGGGGATTTCAAAGGAGTAAAATAAGCAAAGGTGAGAGATCTATTTAACTCTTTTAAAAAAAAGTATGTTTCCCAGTTTCCTGCTTTATGGTTTATGTAAAGCACTTTCAATTACCTTGTTGTTGAAATGTGCTATACAAATAAACCTGTCTTGCCCTGCCTTGCCTTTGTGTCACACCCCTACTGGCTACCGTACAATCTGAATGTAAGTTAATCCAAACCAAACTTAATTTGTAAACCTCTGCAAACTCTTCCTCCTTGTTTCTTCTCCTTGCTAGTGGGTTAATAACACTTCTGACTTAAACAATGCGTATGTGTGTGGGTAAGCTTTTGCAATGCTGTGTTGAACTTCATGGTGAGATAGACTCTTTATCCTCTGAAAAGCATGGGAGGATAGCAGGCAAGAGCAGCTTGTACTGAGAAACATGACACACAGAAAGCTCTCTGTTAGCCTGCACTAATGATGCCTGATTGGCTATAGCAAAAGATACAACCGTAACCGTATGCGGGCCAATTATATCATCTTTCCAGCAGGAAAACTAAAGTATATATTGTGCTTGAAGAAACCAGCCAGAGAAAAAAATGCCTTTCAGATACACAGATGTGAACATCAAATTGCATCAATATCAAGGCTGGAAGAGTGGAGGCCTCTGAGTCCTGCGGGGATTCAAAGAGACTGTTTTAGTAGCAAAAGGAAAACAAACATTCTCCTTGCGAGCAGTGCACCAAGAGCTCAAAATAGAGACATCATTCCATATCCCCTCTGTTTCACACACACTAAAAGATGCATTTAGGGCTCTGCAGTGTTTCTGCTAACTGATGTAAGTTTAAAATGTTTTGATGAAGCAGGAATTCAAACTTGAAAGAAGTGTACAGAAGCTGTCTTTCTCAGTTACAATAGCTTATCCCAGTGTGTTTCCGTCTATTGGCTGCAGGGTTTGGGGTCTTACAGAGCTCACTGTGCTTAATCCAACATGCTAGGCAGTCACACCAGAAAATCCTGTAACTACACGCCCTATACTGCAACCTTAATGCATTCAAACCCTTTTATTTTCTACTAAACAATTCTATTTTGTTTAGTTTGTTATATTAATATTTATTGTAGTTTCATGGTTTATCATAATAAATTTGTCAGACATTGTGTGAAATTATCAAAGCCTTTCAATCTCTTGTAAGTGAGCTTGTTAAAGTGTAAAAGGCATTTGGGCTTTGACTTAAATATGAATTACAAAGTTGTAAAAGAAACTGTTCATACCATCTACAAGTAGCTAGCTCAGTGTTTTCTAGTGTTCATAATTATTTGCATGAAGTATTTGCATGAGATTTTTTACTAGCATAAAATAGCTGTAGAGTTGTGTGTCTGGCCACCTGATGAATGGAAGTCCAATATTCATTTTCTTTTAGTTCTGTTTTTGGTTTCCAATTCCTGAGAAAATTATCTGACTCTTTAGGTGCTAAATGCACCACTTTGTTCACCAGTAGTTTCTAACTGTGTCTGTCTGTGGTTTGGTACAGAGCAGGTAGTGTACAGTGGGTTTGCCTTTTCTCTGAAAACAGATGCTGCTGCTGCTTAAAGTAACTCTATGAGGGCTGGGAGAGTGAATCAAAAACAGTAGTTGTAGGCCACACTGCTCAACAATGAACTGAAACTCATAAAGCTCTGTGAAGCCAAGGGCAGCTGCAGATTGCTAAATTAGTATTTGCAATCTAATATTTCTGAATAGGTTCATTGCGAGGATTGACTACTATTACATTTTCGCTTTGTTTTGGCATTGCTGTTTGAAACATTGTTATTATAAAAATATCACTTCTAGTAGCTTTAGGAAATAAGTCTTTTTCAAACATAACCTGTACCCTCACTGTTATGGAAATTCCATGAAACAGAAGAAGATCCCAAGAAAAAGGCAACACCAATACAGAGTTGAACACAGCGTAGTACCAAAGCCAAATCTAAAGATTGCGTCTTGGTCCACAATATGTATTCCTTGCTATGCCATTCAAGGTTTTTTTCTGGCCTTAATGTGTGCAGCCCAACTACTGGAAGCTACACTTAAATGCATTAACTCATGCCGGGATCTCAGGTCACATGTATTGCATTCTAAGTGAGACTGTCAGTCTGTAAACATCTTAAGAATGAATGCTTACCCCAAACATCTCATATCTTGGCCTTGCCTTGACTCCTAGGTAACATCCATTGCTATCAGCTTAGCTGTCTGGATAATTGACAGAGAGAGAGAAACAGTATGAAGCACTACTGCTAGGGAGACAGAGTTCATCCGACTTTGAGATCCAACAGTGATCCAGAGTGTGATGTATATGACCCATTCCTCACCTTTACTCACATTGAGCCCCCTCAGCAAATTCCCTCATACTCCCAAAATCTTTTAGTTCACTAATAATATGTCCCTTGCCTTTGGTGAAAGGTTAGGTTTCTACTTCATAGTAGGCTACATTGGTTAGCCAGTCATGCTAACTTTTGCGATTGATATTAGAGCATACAAGCACACAGTCTATTTCATGCCTTACACCTTCTTCATTGTTTTTGTAAAAGCTAAAAAGGATAAAGGCCTTCATACTCTTTAAATCTTGAGTGTCTCTTATTTGAGTCCAAGGCACACTGCTTCAGCATGAAGAGAAATCCAGTTGCTTTGACTGGACAGTTGCTGTTTGGACACTGGGTTTAGAAAACAATAAATTCTTCATGAAATTCTCCTGCCCTCATAGAGAGCTTAGGATTGTTCTCTATTTGAAACTACCTGTTTTGAAAGCATATATAGTTATAAGTGTTACATGTTACCAAAAAATGGCATCTGACTGAGAGAAAGCACAAACACAACATTTGACAGAGCTAGTCTTTAAGCAAATTGTTTGAATGAGTAATTGCAATGCACCATTTAGGTAAATCATAGGCACTCACCTGGACTTAATTCCATAACAACTGTTATCAGGGGTAATTGATACCTGCTGCAAATGTAATCAGCAGGAACAGAATGGAGCTCTAATTGTGAGATGCTACGAAGAGTACAAAGAAAAAAACAAAAACAAAACAAACAACAACAATAAAACACCCAGAGAGCACAGACTTGAATCCTTATATTAAATATTTTACCTCATACTACCCCACAGGGCTTATAACCTTGACTAATTCCATTCCAAATTCCAGGCTGTTTATTGTACACTGATAAAGTTCATTTCAACTTTAAGGCCAAAGAGCTGGCTTTACCTTTGAAAATATAGTCTGTGGTAGATATTTACAGATATTTTAGAAGTTGACAGCAAAGCATTGCGATAAACCCCCAATACTGCAGGTAAGACTCCAGAAAGTTAACATTTGCCTCTATATTACACTGGCAGTACAAGTAGATATGGCTGGAATAAAGATTTAAATTATTTACACAAAGTGAAACATCAAAACACTTTGCCAATTAGAGAACCAACAGGTGCAGAAGGGCGGTAAAGGTCATTTTCCAAGTGATTATGTCTTAACATTCACGTTCCCATCATCAAAAAGCCTCTGTCCCTCAATCAGTATTCCATCTGGCAGCGGCGCAGCAAATCAACCAATCACAATTAGCATACGAGTCGTTAGGCTCATGAAAGTGTGTGTTTCATCATGTTCCTCTGTCGCAGTTAATATGAAACCTCCTGTTGTAAAGGACTAACTTTTGCTAAAGGTGTGACTGAGCAGGATGTTAATAATCACAAAATGGTTTGCTTTCTTGTGGCTGTTGTAAAAGCATCAGGCCCCTGCACTCAGTCTGTCTTCCAACACGTCGACTTTTTTTCTATGAGAGATGGCAGATCTAATGGGAGCCAATATGGGCCAATGGTTAATGCATGAGAGATGGTACTTTAGACTAATGGCAGCTGCAAAGTGCAAAATCAGGACATATGAGGAGAAAGAGCAGTAAGAGGCAAAAAAGTGAGGGTGAGGGAAAGAAATGACAGTGAAAGTGATTGATATAGAATGGTAGACACAGTAGGAAGAAGAGTGAGCAGGGATGATGGGT